>JAOANK020182706.1:0-16689 GCA_026257165.2 Telfairia occidentalis
TTAGTTTATTGGATTGGGTCTTAATGCACACTATAAGTGAAATAAAATAACATCTTATTTCATTAAATAAATAATTTGTTTACAATAATTAAAAAAATTATGAAACTCACGAGATTTAGGGCACCAACCCCAACACAAAGAAACTAAGAGCAGGTTCTTAAGACTTGGCAAAATAAGTGTGCTTATTTATGCGGAAAGAATCTAAGTTAATAAGTTTTCAACCCTAAGAAAAAGAAACTAAGGCTCTCATACTAGTCAAGTATGTCTCTCACTAAACTATTTATAATGTTCTACTATTGTTGGATCAAATTCTTTGCTAAGTCAGAGTTATGTATAAGAACAATACAACTAGAATGCTGCAGCAAAACATTTAAGGTCAAAAGGTTACAAAAGGATGATTTCAAAATATAAGGGGGTCCATACAAAACAAACATTGAAGAATGAAAATATTAAAGGAGTAGAAGTAGAAAAAAAAATAAAGACAACAATCAACAAATAAAATCTTTAAAATGCAAGAGAAGGAAGAAAGGACAGTCAACATCCAAAAGAAATTTAGTCTTCAAACATTGGATCTTGCTCCTCTGTAGCTTGGTCATGTACTACTAGAGGTGGTAGGATCCATGGGTTCATTAAATCATCTGTAATAGGTGGGAAAGCAGCATAGGGCTTGATAAAGTTTGTGCACAGAGCATCCTTAAGAGTAGAGTCATATCGTTTGGCATAATTCCAGAAGGTTTGTAGTTGTCGCTCTTGGAATTCCATCATGTTCATCAATAACTCTTGTTGCTCCAACAATCAATATACTTAACATAATAATCCACCTCCTGGTTTTGGCAGATGTTCATCACGCTGCAACCGCACTAAGTTGGCAGTGTCAATTACTTCCTTATCGAATAAGGTGATATATTCATCATATATATGCACATCTGCCTTCTTGCACAACCTAGTGATCATGTTGGGAAAAAATAATTTGTCTACTGTCTTTTTAGCACATTGATAGATTTCAGGGGCAATTATCTTTCCTACATCAATGTTAAGACTTCGAATGATGGCAAAGACTAGGAGAATCCTATCTTTCTTGATTGTGGAGTCATGAGTTACATGCAGCAGTCTGGTTTTTAGAAAAGAGAGCCAAATATTAGCCTCCATCTTCAGAAATGTTGACTGAAAAGTCCTTGCTCCAGTAGAAGAGACCTGCCACTACACTCCCTCAATACCTACCTCTTGAATAGCTGCATTCAACAGTTTTTGGGAGGGTGCAATCACCATCTCATTATAAACTACACGCGGGAAACCTTGAAGGTTGTAGATACTGTTGATAGCTCTTGGAGAAAAATCATCAGGAACACCTCTCACCATGGTTTCAAACCTGTTGACCTCATCCAAATTGGCATAAAATTCGCGGGCAATGCTAACGAGTGTTGTGTCAGGTTTTTGGCAGAATGAATCCCAAGAATAGTTGATGATTCCAGTTGAGATATAGCGGGGGAGATTGTCAAACGGTTCAAGGAACCCTCGCTTTAGTAGAAAGTCCCTACTTGATGGTTTGGTAACGCTCTTTTGCTGCATCATTAATCAACCATTCAAGAATGGTCTCGCGCATGGGTTCGTTCCCTTTCTACTTTGCCCTCTTGACAACGGGGATCTCTACCTCTAGTTCTTTTGGAGGTGTCATCTTCTTTTTCTTCTTGGACTTCTTCTTGCGCTTCAATGTAATGGGAGATGTGCCAATGGTTGGTCGTTCTTCAATTGGATCTTCCTTAGCGATTTCCTCTTGGATATGTTGTTCTTCTGTTTGGGCTTCTTCTTCCACTACAGGAGGCATGGTCTCTTGCTCTTCTTGAGAGTGAGCATTAAGTACTTCTAGTTGAACTTCTGGTTCAGCTGTTGGTGTTGATGGTTCTTCCGTTGGCACTTGTTCTTGAACTACTGCTAAGACTGCGCTAATAATTGGTTCAACTGCGAGTGGACTTGGTGGTGCTTCATCTTTCTTTGACTCCTTCTTCTTTTCTTTCTTCTGTGGTGGTTGTGGAGGAATCAAAATTTGTTTTTCCAGTGGAGGCGATGCTAGAGCATCGAGTAGAAGATCAATGTCAAAATCACGCACGTTCTTGGTTCTCCGTTTTGGTGCCATGGTGGTTTCTTGTTTAAGGTTTTGTGCAAAAAAGAAGATAGATTTAATTAAAAGAGGTAGGATGGATGAAGATGGACTTAAGCATATAAATAAGAGCATAAACTGAGGGCTTATTAGTCATTTGAAAGGTAATTAGTTCAAAAATTCCTGAATTAACCCATACAAAATAAACTATCTTGGAATAAAAATACTCCAACGAATCTTACTCATTATTACGGCTCTATCAAAATCTCTATACCCTGTAAAACAGATGTTAGAGCATGTATTGCAGTAGGTAAACTTAAATTTTAAATAGAAATTTCTACTCTCTCTCCTCAGTATCTTTGCTACCTCAAATCTCGCGATTCATCCTTAATTTTTCATAATTATCTACTAAATTACAATGCAAGATTAGAATAAGATAATTATATTAATTGAAATTGAAATTTTATTTTTATTTTTAGAATTACCCACTCCAAATTCAAAGTAAATTTCAAATCAAATAAAATCTAAAATTTCAAATTCAAATTGAAATTGTAACTAAAAATTAAAAGTGATCAAATCTATTCTAATTAATTTAGTTAAACTAAAATTCAAATGCAAGATTTCTTCAAAAAAAATATTCCTAAAACAAACATCGAATTAGTAAGTAAAAGAGAGCGAAATATAAATCAATGTTATGCTCAGAAAATGCTCTTGCAATCTTCTTGCTCGGTCAAGGTATTAGCAATTGGAGAAAAGTGCATTTCCTAAGAAAATTCTCCCCCGAATAATGTTTGATCCTCTGTCCATTTACTTTGAAGCTTCTCCCATCATTTTCATCTCTCAACATAACAGCTCCATATGGAAAAACTTCTAAGATTGTGAAAAGTCCAAACCAACGAGATTTTAATTTTCCAAGAAAAAGCTTACGTCTCAAATTGTAAAGCAAGACTTGTTGACATTTCTCAAATTGCTTTGGAATCAAATTCCTGTCATGCCATACAATGCTCTTCCAATTCATTAAATTGTAGGAATCACACTGCTCTAGCAGTGGTGATGTCAAAATTCAAGTTCTTTAAGGCCCATAAAACTTTATGCTCTAACTTTAAAGGTCGATGACATGTCTTTCCATAAACTAACCTATAGGGAGACATTCCTAAAGGTGTTTTGGATGCAGTTCTATAAGCCCAAAGAGCATCTGGTAGGCTAAAAGACGAATCTTTCCTAGTTGGGTTGACCACCTTTTCTAGGATACCCTTGATTTCCCTATTCGAAACTTCAGTTTGACCATTAGCTTGTGGGTGATAAGGGGTTGAGACTCTATGCCTAACATCATACTTTGCTAATAAATTACTAAGAATCCTATTGACAAAATGAGATCCTTCATCACTTATTAGAGTACATGGGGTTCCAAAATGACTAAAAATATTCTTCTGGAGAAATTTTGACACTGTTTTAGCATCATTTTGGGCACAAGCAACTGTTTCTACCCACTTAGACACAAAATCAACAACAAGCAAAATACACAAGTTACCATTAGATGGGGAAATGGACCCATGAAATCAATCCCCCAAACATCAAACAACTTTATCTTCAAAATATAAGTTAGTGGCATCTCATCTCTAATGCCAATATTGCCCTTCTGTTGACATTTATCACATGTTTTGCTGAATAAGTGTGCGTCTTTAAACATCAATGACCAAAAATATCCAGATTGCAATGCTTTGGCTGTGGTCCTTTGTCCTCCAAAATGTCCTCCATAGGGTGTTGTGTAACAGTGTTCCAGTATTGCTAGAACTTCTGTTAGAGATACACATCTTCTCACAATTCCATCAGCCTATAAACAAATGGATCATCCCAAAAATAGAAGCGCACATCATGAAGAAATTTCTTTAGTTGCTGCTTAGTCAAATCTGATGGTAATAAACCTGTAGCTAAATAGTTAGCAATATCTGCAAACTAAGAAAATTCAACATCAGTAATTTGAGCTACCATAAATATTTGCTCATTTGGAAAACAGTCGCGAATCTATGGTTGCTGCAGCATTTCTTTTGTTTGCTCAACTCTGGACAAATGATCTGCAACATAGTTTTCAAAACTTTTCTTGCCTTTTATCTCCAAGTCAAATTCTTGTATTAGGAGCACCCATCTGATAAGTCGAGGTTTTGCATCCTTCTTTGCCAATAGATAACTAATTCCTGCATGATCTGTAAAAACAATAACTTTAGAACCTACCAGATATGGTCTAAATTTTTCAAAAGCAAAAACAACTACTAAAAGCTCCTCCTCTCTAGTGGTATAATTCAACTGTGCTTCATTCAAAGTTTTGCTGGCGTAATAGATTGGATGAATCATCTTGTCATGTTTCAATCCAAGCATTGCTCCAACAGCATAATCACTTGCATCACACATCAATTCACTTGCTCTAAAGGCCCTTAAGGAAGTATAGGGTTATGCTCCATCGAATTTGCTCGATTTCTCAATTCCCTTCTTAGTCTCCAAAGAGTCCTTTCAATTTTTGGATCAAATTCAACCTCCAAATAAGAATTAGTGTTCATGTACCAGTTACTGCAATCGCAAAGAAATTGAATCAGTATAAATAAAGCTCCAATTCACCAAAAGAATTAAATCCAAACAAGCCAAAATTCAAACTAATCCCTCACAATAGTGCCAAAAACTTGTTTGCATGTGTGTAGGTGAATAAAATCACACAAGTAAATGTGCAAGTGTACACAGCCCGCAGCAAGTGATAAGTATTTTTATATCATATCTGCAAGTATTAGCGGTAGATTTTAACCTATTCATCTTTGCTCTCTTAGTGAATTTAAGGTGACAAAAAGAATGATGTTGGTTAATTTTATAACTAATGCTAAATCGAATTAAATGATAGAATAAATAGAATACTTGAGCGGTTGTGACAATGATAATGAATTGATTCGGATTAAGGTAACATGCTATTTTCACTAACATAAAATGCTGAAGCAAAAGAATTATTGGATCTGTTCACACAATAATAGTTTTTTGGAATCCTTCCAAATCTCTCAAGTATCTTAAGTTAATTTTCACTAACTTATCTGAATTTAACTTGTTGTTCACGTGCATTAGTGAGTGATTATTCTTAACCTCCCCACTTAGCAAGCAACTAACCTAATCTAGAGGCTAATGTGTTTTACAAGTAAACTACTTCTCACGTTTTCTTTCAAAACTTAGAGAAGGTATTCATGTGCGTTGGCCAGGCAGACATAAACATTAAGCAATAGAAACACTTAAAAAACAAATCAATCCAACAACTTTTACTTCGAAATTAAAATAAGTTCAATAACATCTCCCTTAATCCTCACCCAAAGGTGATTTAGTTCATGCTCAGATAAATAAACAACAGGAAAAAAATAACTACAGCAGTAAAAGAAAACATAATGCGTGAAAGCCTAAAGAATTTCAGAATAAAGTCCTCCACAGGTGCCGTGAGTTGAATTGCCTCTTCTCCTTCAACCTCCACGAAGTTCTTCTTCTTCAATTCTCCTCTACTAAAGCAACTCAGAAAACTTCTTGTGAAAATAAACTAAAACCAGAAAATCGAGAATTGGACTTCAAAATTCAAATTCTTTCAATTGGCAGCCTCCTTTTCTATGAATAGGTTGAATGAGTTGTCGAGGCCCTTCAAATAAAATACCGATTATTTAGGTTGATTGTAGAGTTAATGGAATCGGGTCGATTCCCAAGGGAACTATGCAGATTTGTTTCTCAATGTTTAATCAAAGGTAAAGTTTGGGGATTAAACTAAATAAAATAAAACAATTAAAAGTTAAGGAAACAAATTAAATTTATAAAAATAAATCTTACCGAATTTCCAATCCAATTGTAATTTTCGATCATAGGCTTAAATGACAATTCTAATTCTAAGAACTTAGTCTATTAGACACGATAGCGTGATAGTGGTAAAATTACAAAATTAATTGGCCCAAACCCAACATTCAAATCAAATCTTATCAAACATATAATGGGGCACGATAGCGTTCCACATTAAATGAAAGATAACATTAATATGTACTAAAATGACTAAGCCAAAATTTATTAATTGAGATAGCACAAATTAATTAATTTTGTTTCTCCAATTTTCTAGAGTTTATTATGCAAGTTATGTAAAAGGGGTAACCACATTTACACACACGTAAGCCAAACTCTTTGTTACTTAATGTATAAGTCAATTACTTGTAATATTAGAATCACAAACAATTCACAAATAGCAATAGAAAAACTGCAATTAAATCAAGGCACCAATTAATGACAATTTTACATAAGAAGATCATAAGAAGAAATAAAAGAATTCTTGAAACATGAAGAAAAATTCTGAAGTAGAAATTGAAGCCTCACTACATTTACAATTGGATTGGGAATTGGCTCACCCTTGAATTAGAACGAGAAATTAGCCACTCATGGTGACTAAGTTCGATCCTTCGATCTAAAGGGGAAGTTGCAAAATTCTCCAAAACTCCAACTCTCTCTCTTTGTGATGATCTTCTCCAACTCCAAAACCCTCTTTATATAGGCAAAAGGGTGGCTATAAATAGCAGTAACCAAAACACCTAATGAATTTCTAAAAATAATAAAAGTAATTATTTTTTACCAAAGACTCCACAAAACCGGGAAGGAGTCACAACTCCTTTTGACTTGTGAAATGTCCAAAGTACCCTCCAAATGTATTGATCCCTCCATAAAAGAAAAATCATGCTTCAAGGCCGATTTAAGCCAAATCTCGGTACTTCATAACCTGAATCATATTTAATCATAAATAAGAGAATTTAGCACGAAAACTCAATATAAACGAATTTAACACAAAAAGATGACTAAATTAATAACCTATCAATAGGAAACCTATTTGGTTAAATCGTCCCCTTGGTTTGCATCTAACGGTGGATTCATTTCGTAAGAGAAAAGATTGTTTTCATATTTAAATTTTTGTTATCTTCGCGCAGATTTTATCTGTTTTGTTTTGCTGGATAAATGCTTGATCAATTATTTTGCTAAAATAATGCTTCATCAATTTCTTTGCTCAACAAAATACCTAGAATCAATAGCGATTCAGTACAATCTCCCTTAATTCTAATCAAATGCTATCTTCGATATGATGTTGTAATAATCTAAAGACTCTCAAAAGTATTATAAGTAATTAAAGACAAATCAAGCAATTACTTCATAATTTTAAGGGAAATCTTTTCAAGAATAACATAAATTCTATCCTAAAAGGCTCCCAGTAACTCTCTTTTGGAGCGTTATCAGCCGCCCACTGAAGGTGGCACTTCATCACGCCGTAGTCACACAAGAGTTGCTGTGTTGATCACCCCTTGTCAAACAGAGGTATATCATTTGAAAATATTGGAATACCAGACCTCTCGCATAGTGCGGTAATGGTGTTTGGGAAAAACAACTTACTCACCTTCCTTCTTGGACAAAGATAAATTTTGGAAGCAATAATTTTTCCTACATCGGTACTGAGTGAACGTAAGATAGCGAATACTAGATGAATGTGAAGAAATCATGCGTCAATGGAAGCACGCAAAGTTTGAGAAAAGAGAGTCATGTGTTAGCTTTAGATGTTAGAAAAGCAGATTGGAATGTCCTAGCACTAGTTGAGGATACTCGCCATTGTGCTCCCTCAATTCTTACTTCTCTCAATATGGTGTTGAGTTGTTGCTGTGATGAAGCAATGATCATCTAATTATAGATAGCATGGCAGAAATCTTGGAGGTGATAAATGTTGTTGATGGCTCTGGGCAAAAAATCAACTGGAACTCTTCATACCATCATTTCAAATCCATTATACTCATCAAGATTGACGTAAAACTCACGCACAATCCCAACAATCGTTGATTCAGGTTTCGAGCAAAACTATTCCCACGAATGGTTAGTGATTGCAGCAAAGATGAAACGAGGGAGTTCATCATAGGGCTTCAAAAGTCCTCTTTCTTCTAATAGGTCTCTTTTCTTTATGTCTTCATATCTACGATAGGCAGCGTTATTGGTCAAGCGATCACAAGCAGGCAAACGGTGGTCTAGTAGTAGTTCCTGCATTGGCCCCTTTCCTTTTCTTTTCGCTTTTTTCGGACTTGGCGATACTGGAACAAATTCCTTTACGGTCTCTAGAGTGCCATCAGCCGTAATCCTCCTCTTCTTTTTCATTTTTTTTTCCCTTTTTGATGAGTGATAGCACACAAAAATGTGTTATCCTTAGGCTTAATTTTAGCTAGTTTGTACGTTAATTTCAAAGATTTCACTTATTTATTTGTTAATTTGTAGGTACCGAGCTTAATTAGAAGAAATATGAATTCAGGGCTGTTCAGTTTGAAAAACAAGCTAAAGAAGACCAAATTTGGCCAAGGAACGAAGAAAGGACGCCGCAATACAAGGAGACCCGAGGCAGCAACGTCGAGACCCCATGCTAGGGCATTGAGATGCTGAATTTTGCTACAAAAATAACGCTAAGATCATTAGCATTGAGACACTACTCACGGGCGTCTCGATGCCGTAGAACATTCACGCATTGCGTGCGGGCGCTTGTGAGTGCCCATCAGAGTAGGCAACGTTGAGCAGTAGCATCCCAACGCGCGCTTGCAATGCCCAGTGCACGCCCAGTGCACGCCCAACGCAACCACACGGGCAAGAGACCACAACGTTTAGATGTCCATCAACGTTGCCCTCGACGCTGAAAGTGTTCACACGCGTGTGGGCAATTTTGCTATCTGCAAACCAGCGTCTCAATGCTGCAACATTTTTACGCCTTAAAAGATGCCCGCGCCGCTTTTTCATTTGACCACTTAAGAACAGCATTGAGAAGCTGCAGGCAGAATAGTCTTTATAAGCTTATTTTGTTCACTGAAAAGAAAGAGACCATTTAAAGAGGAAATTTTGAATGAAGAGGCACAATTTTTCAAAGGGAGCATGAGCTTCCCATGGAGTCCCTACAGCAATCTGAGGCTCAGAATTATGGGTCTCATCACGTCGAAAATGAGTGTGGCACGCGTCTTAGGGAGTTTTCTTTACTTTGTGTAAACCCTGTTTCATTTTGTAAATTCTTGAGGGAGTCTCTATTTTAATGGGGATTTGAGTGGCGAGATTCCACCTTGACTTGTTTTGTAATGCCTTGTGATGATTTTATGTTTTATTAATTTTATTGATTTTTCTTATCCCTTGTAATTCATTCATACATTTGTATGCTTAAGGCTTTTAATCTCTTGATCAAAGAATAATTGTTTGAATGGTTTAAGTTTTAGCTCAAGAGAGTAAGGCTTGGATTAGATCTTGAATGTATGGTTGTTGTAAGCCAACGTGATGAGTGGAGGTTTATGTATAGAAGCATGAATTATTATCTCTAGTGGGTCTGTTATGAACAATGATGACAAGCGGGTTTGCCCTGAGCTCGAGAGAGGATGAGATCACAATGGGTCTTCTAAGGGATGATAATCAGTGGGTAGTTCTTAATGCCTTATTAGTGTGTGGTAATCGATCGAGACGTTGAGTCTACATGATTAGTGAGAGACTAGCTGAGCTCGAGAGAGGAAGTCGAACGTTAGTTAATCCCAGACTTCTGATTGCATTGTGGTAGACAAGTCTCTGTTGTTAATAAATTGTAGTATCATAAAGCATGTCAATTCGGTCTAAGGCCCGCTCTCCTTATGTCACCTTCATCTATCTAGAAGTAGGAGTAGTGTAATTTAGCTTTCTCTTTTAATAACCGGATCCCTAGATAAAATGTGGTATGATTATCTATGGTACTTAATCAAACTAGCAACCCATTCTCGAGGACGACACTTGATACTCAATTCCACACTATACTGAAACTGACTTGTACACTGCGGTACTCACAATGTGATGCGACCAATGAACTAGGGGAAAGGCCAGCATGAGTCTCTGTCACAACAGTTTCCTCATCTTTAGTCCCTTCAGCAACCATCGCCTCTTGGTTCACGACAGCCCCTTTTGCTTAGACTTCCTCAACAGTAGGTGGGTTGTCTTCATGCTCTTCTTCAAGTTGGACTTGGATTCAGCAATGGGGGTTGAAGGTTCCTCTTCTTGATGCGTGGGTGCTTGAATGGAGGAAAGAACTTTATCCATGATAGGTTGGACGTGCACGGGTGAAGGAGGTGAAGTATGCTTCTTGCCTTTCTTTTTCTTTACTTTCTTTGGTGGAGGTGGCGGTGGGATGATTTCTTTTGCTGGAGGAGATGCTAGGGCATCTAGTAGCAAGTCATCGTCAAAGTTGCGCATTTTCTTTACTCTGGTTTTTAGAGGCATGGTTTCTTGAAGAGGGTTTCTGTTCGAAAGAAAGAAAGCAAATGACTTAGTGAAGAAGATGACGATGAGGGTTAAGTTTACGAATATAAATAGGTCTAAACCCTCAAGGAAAATCAGTCATTTAGGAAAAGATTAGTTTAAAAATCTCTTAATTAATCTCCATGTAAAATCGAAATTCCTTTGAATAAAATATTCCAACAGATCTTTTTTTAATGTGACTGTTTTGTCAAATCTTCTGATCCCTGCAAAAGAGATGTTTGATCATTAATTATGGCAGATAATATTTTTGCAATAAAAATTTCTGCTCTCTCTCTCCACAATATAAATGCTACCTCAAATCCGTAGTTTTTTTTACATAATTATTTGCAAAATAAAAATTCGAATTTGAATTAGAGATAATTATAGAAAATTAAAATAGAAACTTGATTTTTATTTTTGGAATTGAAATAAAAAAATTATAAGCTAATAAAATCCTCATATCAAATCTAATTTTCAAATTCAAAAGAAAATTTAAAAGATTTAAAATAAAATAAAATAAAGTAACTAAATAGAAATTTAACGAAATCAAATCTAATCTAAAAAAATAAATCAACTTCAAATTCAAAATATTCTAACAAAAACATTCCTAAAATAAAACAAATGGAAAAATTAGAAAATATAAAGGGGAGCGAGAATAATTTATCATTATGCCTAGAAATTGTTCCCTCAATCTTCATGCTCTGTCAATTTTCTAGGAATAGGAGAAAAGCACTTTTCCAAAGAAAGTTTTCTCCTCAATAATGCTTTATCCTTTGTCCATTAATCTTGAAGTGTCTTCCATCTGTTTCATCTCTAAACATGACAGCTTCGTATGGAAAAACTTCCAAAATAGTGAATGGTTTAGCCAACGAGATTTTAACTTTCCAGGAAAGAGTTTAAGTCTTGAGTTGTACAACAATACTTGTTGATCTTTTTCAAAATGCTTTGGAACCAATCTTCTATCATGCCAAATCTTGGTCTTCTCCTTGTAGATTTTTGCATTCTCATAGGAAAAATGATGATGCTCCTCCAATGCATTTAACTTGAGAAATCCCAATGCTCCAGCAGCTGTGTGTCAAAATTCAGATTTTTTAAAGCTTAGAAAGCACCTAACTCCAGAGGCAAATGACATGCGTTACCATAGAACCTGTAAGGAGACATTCCTGAAGGTGTCTTGAATGCAATTTTATAAGCCCAAAGAGCATCTGGTAATCTGAAAGACCTATTATTCCTATATGTGTTAACAACCTTCTATAGAATACCCTTACCCATTTGAAACCTCAACTTGTGTAACGACTTGACCTCTAGACATAGATTTCCTAAGGTCGTTCTAGCATGCATTCTCAAAGTTAAAAGATTTGCAAACCATTTAACTTGAAAACGACCATTGATATATATGTAGATTAAAATAAGTTTCAAACATAATGAAACCATACTGGGATCCCAATTTCCAATTAAAAACAAGAAGTAAACTAGGCATAAGTAAAATATTGTTTAAGGACTAATAACGAATTCAAAACTAATAAGAAAAACAATAGAAGTGACTGTAAGTGGAAGACTAAGCTCGTGACAATGGTCCTAATTGCAGCTCGCTCCTCATCAGCCACCTCGATAGATCTTATCCTTACCTAAAAGAAAAGAAAAGGAATAGGTTAAGTATAAAGATACCCAGTAAGTAACTTTGACCCCTAGGGTCGGACATGCAAGCACAATTAATCATGCATCTCATGTGGGACCTTTTTTTTTGTCTCACACAGTACATACCATCCCATGGAGGAACCTCAAATTAAGCACACAACAGAGAATACATCTCATGGAGGTCCTCAATATATCACTAAGTAGAGACACCAAGTCTCATGAAGGAACCTCAAATAAGCACACAACAAGCACACAACAGAGAATGCATCTTGTAGAGGCCCTCAATATAGCACTAAACAGAGATATTATAACACTTATATGTATATGCAACACACATCCAAAATTATGCGTAAATCCTAATTAATCACATAACATACAACCAAGCCACTAAGGCATCCTACATACAAAATTCCAATGATGCCCCTTGCATCCATAAATCACGTATAATGATGCCCATGACACATAACATCCATATAAACAAACATCCACCCGTCATGCTCAACCCACTACCCATCATCATGCTCAAATTCCCAACCACATACGATAAGCATATTCAACACATACAACAAACAAATCAAACGATTTTCGACCTAGCCCAATGGTTTATCCAGAAGCGAAGCCACTTACCTCTATTCTAAGGAAAATAGAAAGTGAATTCTTAAGTGGTCTGGTAATCGATTCCTTAAGCAACCTAGGTCCAAATTTCCAAAATACAGTCATTAATTTTCTAAATTCTGTTCGGTTTTTATGTCCTAAAACTCGTGGTATGTAAACATTGTAAACATATTATATTATCAATAAAGTAATGATTGAAGTTACGATTGAATAAAGTAAATGATTAAGTATAACTCTATAAATCCAATAAACTAAAAACCCATGGCTATAAAATGAGTACTTGAACTTTATGTGGAGACATAAACATGGATCAAGTTTGAGTAAATAGCCAAAACGGTCTATAGTATAAGGATTAGGCTGGGTACCTGATCTTGGGGACACCATAGGATGTGGCCCACTTTGTATATGATACAAACGATGTAATCCTGGATCGTTCTGTGGAGACATGCGAGTGGGGGCATTCTATGCAATGAGTTTGCATAAGAATGGACCATGAAATAGTCGTTGTTATGTTATAACGTCTTTTACTGATAAACACTAACTAATTTCATATCGATGACCTAGGTAACTCGACCTAAATCCTGAGCTAACTATGAACTCTTGTTTATTTGGGATTATCCTTAGATCTGCATGAGTGAGAGAAGCTCATCATCGCTTGCTCAATATGCCTCCCATTTCAGGGGTAAGACCGAGTAGATAACTGAGGACATAGTCTTGCAAGATGGAATTCACTCCTACCCAACTTTAGGGATAGTAAAGAGGTTGTTCCCTTAAGTGATGATTCCAAGTCTTGAACAAGGGGCCCCACCCTCTCATTGACCTGAAAGGGAATAGTTTTGGTGGTTGGACCACAAACCAGTTGTTCATTAGAGGGTCAGTGGTACTTAGGAGCAAGAGGTAATCTAGTGGTAAAACGACATTTTGACCTAACTGAGATTGCGAACAACCTGTGAAGGGTTGACTTACTGATCATGGTTATAACAAATGGATAGAAATATATCTATATCTAGGAGAGTGCAGCTACGGGCTTTGGTGGAGTGACCTGTTAGTTAACGAATGTTGGTTAGCTAGGTTAAAGAGTTTAACTGGTTAATCTCAGATTGTTGGAGCTCATGATCTATAGGTCCATTAGGTCCCTCGACTAGCTCACATCGAATAAAACCTTATAACAGTATGGTGAATGAATTTGAAATGTTCAAATTTGGTTTAAGAAGTGAACGTTAAATATATATAATATATTTGAACGTCTCATCGTTTGATTATGAATTAAAAATCAAGGATAGTTGAAAATAATGTTTAAATGAGCTTTAAATATTATATATATGAATAGGCATTCATATTCGAAAAGATTGTTTTTTCGAAAAATCGGGATTTGTGGTAAAATAATATTGCTTTAATATATGATATTAAAATAATAAAATAAAAATAAAAATTAATTTTAATTTAATTTAATTTAATTTTGATTATTTATTTTTTGAAATAAATAAATCAAAAACAAAAGGAAAAAAGGAGAAAAAAGGGAGAAAAAAAAGAAAAAAAGAAAGAAGAAAAGAAAATGGATAATGGAAAAATCCATTATTCCATTTTCTTCTCCATGAAAACTCCTTGAAAGCCACCTCTTCCTTCTTTGATTCATCATCAAATGAAGTGTCATTCTTTGGTGAATTAGTTGTGCATGAATTCCTCTATAAATAGAGGTTCAATTCATGATCAAAGGGTTGATGATTTTTATCATTCTTGTGCCCCAATTTTGTGTTCACAGTGTTGAACCAAAACTTTTTTTACCATCCATTCTTCCTCCCAAATTCACCATGATCTTGGATCCCACAATCCGTTCTAAGGCCGAAAAATAGTCAAGAAGTCTCTAGTGGTGGTCCAGAAGGTGTAGTAATCAAATTCATAGAGAAACGAGGGAGATTCGATCTTCAAAGGTAAGGTTTCTACTTCCCTATTTTCCCTCTCTTTTAAGCATGTTTTATCCAGTTAATTAAGCAATTTCGAGTGCAATATGATCCATTCCACTGAGCTAGCATGTTTATTACTCTTTCAAATTCCAATTAATCTAAAATTCAAAAGAAAAATTTGGTTTTTCGAGGGGCAACCGACTTAGGAAATTATTGCCTTTTATGGATTAGCAGTCACAGCTCACGCGCCACCGCTGTCCAGTGAGTGTCTCCCACGTGTTGCCTCGAATGGGCAAACAGGGACAAGATTCGAAATCTACTCACCCTTAGAAGTCTAATGCTGCTAGAATCAACCCTTACAGACGTCACACATGCAGCCAAGTGCAGGTTGAATCTCGGTGCGGGGGCCACACGCGTCACCTCTACAGTATGTCTCCGCCGCATGTGCCGCCTCACCACCACTCCAGTTGTGATTCTGCTTCCACCAACTTGCCGACTTTGTGCTCCTCCTCAATCCTTCGTTTCACCAAAATTGCCTTCCTAATGGCCGAGAAGAGGGAAAAAACATGGTAAAAGAGGGAAAAATCCTAGGAAAACAGAGAACCGAGGCCCCGCTATTTTACCTGCTCTGTGGGAGATATGGGGGGACGATGAAGAAGTCATCCCTAAAAGGAGACTCAAACAGAGCAAGGAAAGTAAGGGAAAAATCAAAAGGAAGGGAAAAATACACATTGTCGGCCACTTACCCCTACCGTCGCGCTACTACCGTCGATCTGCTACTATCGTATGCTGATATGTGTAAGTACGAGGGAGGAATCTTGGGGGAAGAGAGGGAGGTATGCATGAGGTTGAGGGAAAAAGAAATGTACGGAATTGTTTGTTAAAATAAAATAGGGGGCTTGGTGTCTAGGGTCCTTATCTTTATTTTTATAGAGTGCTCCAAAAACTAAACCCTAGCCCTAATTTCTTTTCATTACGAAGTTGCCATTATTTTTAATTTCTCCTTTATTTTCGAAAATAAAAAACCCCTTAATTTAAACAAACAAAACTTATTATTTCCCCCCTCCAACATAAATCAACAATAACTTAGTCCCCTAATTAATTAAATAACAACTCAATAATATTGAATTAAATTAACAGGACATTACAACTTGACCATTTGCTTGTAGGTGATAATGGGTGGATACTTTGTGCTTAACACCATACTTTGCTAATAAATTATTTAGATTCTTATTAATAAAATGAGACCATTCTTCACTTATTATAATACATGAAGTTTCAAAACAAGTGAAGATATTCTTTTGAAGGAATTTTGTAACTGTTTTAGCATCATTCTAGGCACAAACAATTTCTTCCACCCACTTTGACACATAATCAATACCTAGCAAAGTATAAGAGTTACCATTCGAAGGGAGAAGCTGAAGAGATTGAATCCCTAGCGAAAGCGATTGAACGCTAATGCATTCAATTTTGAACTTGGGAAGGTCATGCATAAAAGCCAAAAGAAAATACAGAGAGCATGAATTTACCTTTGAAGAATATCTTCTTCAATCACGATCGTTTTCTAGCAACACGAACACCACCACTTGGTAAACTTGCTACACTCAAAGATTTAAACAAGATAGATGGTGGGATCTCTCGATTTTGGTGAGGAAACAAGAGCACTGTGAATGTAGAGATTCTGAGAATTGAAAAAAAACCATCATTCTGCGTTCTCAACACAACTTATAAAAGAGAGAAGAGAGAGAGAGTGGGAGGGGAGTTACGTTAACTCCCCACCACCCACGTACATGTTTTCTAATTTTAATAATAAAATAAAATAATTAATTAACTATATAATATACAAATTAATCACATTAAATGCATATCTCTCTCTTTTAACCTAAGGTTCAATATGAATCATATTCATATTAAATTATTAACCTATTGTACTTATATGAATCTCATCCATATAAACATGAATTGAATCTTATTCAAAAGTTAAAATTCTCACATATTATATGGTTTAATTATAAATCATATTTATAATTAACTATATATTATAATGTACCAATATACGTTATACTATATATGTTCCCTCAAAATAATTTGAACAATTCAAACTATTCCCAAAATATTATTTCTTGC
>JAOANK020182814.1:0-29792 GCA_026257165.2 Telfairia occidentalis
ATTTCCAAGTCCAAGGGCGAACCCCGGACCTCTGACCCCCCCCCCCCCCCCCCGAGGGAATCCAAGGGGTGTAATCCCTGGGAAAGGAGTAAGATTCTCAAGAACGTGCGATCTCAGATCCCGACGAAGTGCTTTCTAACCTCAGGCCTCCCATAATTTTTAGGGGCGAACCTCGGACGCCAATGGTTTTTGGCGTCCAAGCTAAATATTGGGGGATGTTAGTCTTGCGAAGATCCGAAATGACCAGGCTCTACACCCAAGCTCCGAGCAACACGGACAAGCTAGAACTTAAGAAAATCTTGAGGTGATGCATTGAAAGCACCCGAGTAGGACAGACGAGCTAGAACTTAAGAAAATCTTGAGGTGATGCATTGAAAGCACCCGAGCAGGACAGACGAACTAGAATTTAAGAAAATCTTGAATTAATACGTGAAAAGCAAAGCACGAGGAGCCCAAAAAGATTTCTTCATTAAACGATGACAAATACATCAGTAAAGTTACAAAAGAGAGGGAGGGAGGTCGATCTACCCTAAACTAAGATATCGCCGAGGTGATCCAGATCAACATCTTCTGGATGCACCTCGGTCTGAGGCTGCACAGCTTCCTCATTGACTGCCGCGCCCACGACTTCTTCCTCGGGAGCCCAATCAGCATCATAGGCGGTGCGGATGGCTGCACAGTCCAAGGTCAGGAATTGCTCCAGAGCTTTCTCCAAAGCATAGTCGAACCTCCCGGTGGCTCATTCTTTCTGTGTCTCGAGAGTACTGGGGTGTTCTTCAAATGCCGTAGTCAGCAGCACGACGTTGGAAAGGGTGAGCTCGGATTGAGCAAGCTTCTCCTCTACAACCTTCGTCTTCTCGACTGCACGGGAAAAGGCGTCCTTCATCTTGACTTCGGAGCTCTTCCAGGTTGACTCGGCCTCCTTGAAGATGGAAAGCTGCTTCTTTGACGAGTCATTCTCTCGACGGGCTTCGTCGAGCTTGGATTCAGCAGCCGCCCTCGCAATTTCTTCCTCATGACGGCTCTTCTCAGTGGCGCACTGCTTCTCCTCGGAGACTCGAATTTGAGCTTGCTTGATCACGCTCTGTTGAGCTCGTTCGCAGAGCTCGGTGCTGGCCACCACGGCTCCCTCACACAGGGAAATACTAAGATACAAAAATCACAAGTTAAGAGAGGAAGCTAGGCAACGGGCAAATAAGAGCAGAGACCAACTTACCTGTGCGACATCATTGCATGATTGGCTCAGCAGCCAATCTGCATTTTGTAGGTTGGAGGTCATCCTACCTGAAGCACGTCCGATAAAAGAACGAACTGCATTCCCAACAGTCACCTCTACGTCAGACGCTTGGAGGGAAGCGAGGAGGGGAACACTAAGGTCCAATGGCTCCTCCGCTGCGGGTCATCTTGGAGCCTTAGAATCGGACAACAAGTTGTCCACTATCGGAGGACGAGAGGTTGCCTCCTCGTCTGGTCGAGGAGCTTGGACCTCGACCGGGTCAGCAGCAGGGTGCTCGGTGCCAGTTGTTAGTAGGGCTACAATAGGAACGGGGGCGGCAGAATAAGAGCGAATGACCCCCGAGGTAGGGATTCGGTCCTAACTCATCGATTTGATGGACCGACATTGTCAGTAGCTTGGGCACACTTCTCGCGCTGTCTCCGTTGGACAGAAGAAAGTCCGACAGACATCTCGTCTGCAAAGGGATAGGCTGGTCAGATGATCACAACGAAATGTATGAGAATAAGCAGAGAAAAGTAAAAGCTTACCTCAAACTGGGGGAAGATGCAGACCAAGCTCGATGAGTTGCTCCTCACTCAGCAGCACGTCACTACGGCAGAGTTTAGAGTCAAGCTCAGACGTGGCCTTGACCACTAGGCGAGAAGCCACGTTGAGGGGTTCCGAACTCTCGAACAAAACTGCAAAAAGAAGAGAAAGAGCGCAAGAGATAAACGCATTTGTACCTCTAGGCCGAGCTTCATGGAGAAGAACTCACTAGGCACCCCAAACTTGACCGGGACCTCGCAGATCGGCCCTTCGTCGACGTTAACGGCAAACCACTCTCCAAAGACAAAGAACCATTGGTCCTTCCAGTTCTTGACCGAGGAAAGACCGGCAACCTTGAAGTCTATGTTAGTACAGATGGCGGCGTAATAGAGATCTCAGACGCGGGGATGGTTTTTTATGGAGAAAACGCTAAGGGTCTGGTCGACCTTGAGCTCATCCTGGCTGAAGAGCCTCCACAAAGCGTAACAACCCAGCAACGTCCCCCATGTACTAGGGGTGAGATGAGCAGGGGCTAGGCTAAGAACAGTTGGATGAAATGATGAAGGGGTAACCAAACACCTCTCGTAAACATTTGGGGATAAAGAGTAACGCACCTAGGAGGTGGGTTCTCTAACATCTCCCCTGGGACGGGCAGCCTAATCTCTACGTTGTCCGGGATGGAATATCTCTCCCTCAAGCAAACCATCAACCTAAGCGATAACCGAAAAAAGGGCATCGCTGAGGAATCGACAAAGGTTGAACTGACACAGCCTCACCTTAGCCAGAGGTAGAGGCTTCAGGAACCCTAGGCTTGGCTTCTAGTCTACGACCCGACCCAACGCTACCTAAATCGCTAGACATACCGCTAAGGCGAATGGTGAAGGGAAAGAGGAAAACTGACCTAAAGTTATAGCAAGTCTGGGAGAATGGATCGAGAGCCCTGAGGTAGATGCCACCACTGAAGAGGGCACGTGCCTTTTATAGCCACAATAGCGTCGCTTCACTGACAAACGCAATCATAACGGTTGTCTCGAGAATCGAGACGTCTTTCCAACCAACAGACGCGACTTTCAATATGCCCAGAAGCAGTTACGGCCAAGATCAGCCTCAATAGATGGGTACCTAGGTAAGGGGTCGGCTCGCGTGAGCCGTCGACCCCTCCCTACATATCAACTCACCACTACTCCACAATCACCTCTAGCTCGACGAACGTGGAGTGGGGGCCAGTGATAAGGGATAGAAACACTCGAATACCCAGGTGAACCTAGGATCGTCACGTGTACAAGTACAGCTCGATCCTAGCCGAGGTGAAATAGAACACCCAGGTTCTGTCAAGGTGAGACGAGCCCGAGGTGCGGAGTGAATCTCGAAATCGCTCCAGATTGGACACGAAGGGAGGAAATCACTCATCCCATCTCTTCACTCTTAATCAGCCAGAAATCATGGCTGATCAGGAGGACTACGCCACAAATGACTCCCCCCAACTCAAGTATAAATACTAAGCAGAGCCACATCAAAAGGTATGCACCGAGATCTAAAAACAATCCTTACTCATTTCCTCTGCCCTACTGACTTGAGCGTCGGAGTGTGCTCACCACCACCCCACCTTGCCTCATCCTTCTTTTTCAAGTCCAAGGCCATCCACCGCTCAGTCCACGTCAGTAGGAGGAACTTCTCGTGCATCAACAATGTGCTTAATTGCTTCTAGGAGACCGGTTTATATGACCCTATGCTTCGCTCACATATGTATGTATGTTATTTAGGTTTATCTGTGCAATAATCTACGTACAAAGAATATACGAAGGAATGTTGAGAAGCGATAGCATTGTTATGAGCAAAAAGTGATAGCAAAGGGTCGTACAAAGATGTTTACAGAAGATTAAAGCTGTACGAATATATATGGCCGTAGCACACATGTAAGAATAAAAAGTAAGAAATTTTGCACTTCTTTACACGTGGTACTAAAGGAAGGGCTAATTGTACATTTCATTCTTATTATTTAAGGCGAGAGGCACAAATTTTTAGGGCAAGCAACCAACAAAGGAGGAAAGGGTACCCAAAACGGAAATACTATCTCTCGATAGAAGGAGACACTCTAGGCGAAAGAGAAGCAACTGACAAGTGGTTCTAGAAGCCATTTCTCCTCCCCTTTTCTCTCATTCAGATGTTTTAACCTTTACATTTCTTTTCAATTTCAAGTTGTTTTGAATATTGCTTTGTTTACTATCTTGCAATGGCTTGTAGCTAAATACCTTTTTGGGTGGTTAATGAAGAACGTTCTGTGTTCTGAGCTATGAAGTAGTTTTATTCTGATTAATGAATTGTATTCTCAATTTATTAAAGTTTTGTTATAGCAAAAACGCTTTCCACACAGTTGGCCACCAATTGAAAGAACTAGTTGTTTTTGTGTTGACAAATATAAGGATAGTGGAAATAGCTGGAAAAATACAGCAATAGTAGAAGTAACTCTTCTTTACATGGAAGTACTAGACATAGTGTAGAAGCTGTAAATCAAAAGGATTAGTTCTATACTTGAGGAGTCTGAGTTTAGACATAAGTCTAGGTTCAGCTATACACACAAGAGCGTTTGACAGAGTGACCTATAGTTAGGATACTGATTTACTGTGAATGTCATTTCATTTCTAGAAGTTGCTACAGCGTAGTGCCGCATTATGTGGATAATATTCATTAACCACCTAGCCCTTTTTACTGTTTAATAACCAGTATTTCACTCGTGCATTTTTACTCTTACGAAACACTTTACCAAAATGTTGTCTTCCAACCTCTATTTCTTTAAGACACATATTGGAAGTTTTATTCTCATTTAACTGTTTGGTATTGTGGTAAGCAAAAGGTATTATATTCCCCGAGGTTCAATATACATGAATACTCCAGTATTACTTGAATGATTGCTTATAGTTGAGCATGATTTGCCTCTTTTAGCACGATATTATTGATTATCAAGCATCTTTGAACACCCTTTGTGAGTGACAACAACATGCCAGGGCAGGCGGGGGACAAGGCATACAAGGACGTCAAGAAGGAAGTGCATGAAGGCTTGTGTGTGCGTAAGTGCGTGCAATATATCCAGCTAGCGCACACATGCAGGCGATGACGGGCATGAACATGAGCGTGCAAAGGCTTGTGAGGTTAGCATGCGTGCGTGTGAGGCAGCTGTGTTGGGGCATTGAGGCGTTGTCCTTGGGTGCCTAAGCACTGTTGGAGCACTGTTTTGAACAAAAAGGAATTGATTTCCTCCTTTGTTCTTCCCTTGTTCTTCATAGCTCTTGAGCTCCTCTCAAATATCTTCTTCTAAGCTTGCTTTGGCTCGATTGATTTAATAGTTATCACGATCACATTAGGTTCCTTGAAAACTTCAATTGTGGCCAAGTTGATGGAGGAACTTGTAGTAGGTGTGGTGCTTCCTAAGTTCTTTTGAGTTAGGCTAGATCCCATGTACCTATCATTATATTTGTTAACACACAGAAGCCATATGGCCAAGTCCTCCACATACCTGTCATGTGGGAGGTGACCCAAAACTCGAGAAGTGTTCCCTAGCTCTTCCTCTATTGTCTCCACCTCTATAACTTCCAATGTTTTTTTTTTTGGTAGTAGTTGGATTGGTTTGTCCCTAGTCTAAAGCTGAAATTGGTGTTGGTGGAGTTGTTGTAATTCACAAAAGCTTGATTAAGGGAAATGGTTTTGAGTGATTGAAGCTTCTCTCGCCTTCTTTCAAAAGTCAATAGCTTTGATTGTGTCTCGTTCTAGCTCATATCAAATTTGTTTTTAACTAGAGCTATTATCAAGTTGTATTATTCATCTAAATCGGCGAACATATATGAGATAAAGGCTCTTGTAGGAAGAGGCTAGCCTTCAAGTTGTAACTTATCAACAAAACTTTTCATAATACTAAGTAATTAGTCATTTTCATTGCTTCTTTCCTGGTATGCTGCAACATAAGACGATTGTTGTCCTCTTGGTCATGAGATTGAACTCCACAAAACTTTTATAGGGAGGCCCGCAGATCTTTGACATTGTCAAAATTCATTACTTAGGATGACACTTTGTTGGTCATTGAAATGTATAGCCATCCAACCTGAAGTTGGTTAGCACCTATCTATATGTCATATTTTGGATCAGAAATGATTGATTCTTTTCCACTAGGAACGTCTCCTTCAAGTGGGGACTATAACAGACATCTTCGGGTATTCTCTACTCTAGTAAACGGTCGTACAATTTGTGACTCTGCAAGATGAGCAAATTTATATTCTGCCAGGGTAAAAAATCTGTGCAGTCCATTGTGATTTAGGTGACTTGGCTTTCTAAGAGATATAAAGAAGATTTAGAGCCATGGCTAGTTCGATGATGTCTTTGCTTTGATATCAAATTGAGTTTTATGAAAGATGGAGATTATGGATAATGTGGAAAAGCCAAATGAGGTTGAATATGTATACACAATAGTATGATGCAAGTAGAATCCTACTTAAGGTTTCCCAAGCAAGCCTCCACGACTAATTGGACACCGAAGTCAACCAAAGCTCTAACTCCCAATGAACCTTAGTGAATTGGACACCAAAGTTCAACTAAAGCTCTAACTCCCAAAGAACCTTAGTAAATTGGTGCTAAGAACTCCTTGGTTATATGAACTCTTAGACAAAGGCACTAAAACCTAAAGTTAGTTAAAATAAAACTCAAAGGAATGCTAGGGACGATTTATCTTTGAAGTTGGTCAAAACCAAGGAGCAAGACGACTTGAATATGTTTGCACTATTCACAACTCATTCACTCCAAGGAAGAAACACTCCACAAGTTTGATGACCAATCAAGATTGAATATTTCTTTACAAGTTACTCTAAGCCACGAACATGCGAAGCTTAATGGATTTCAATTGCATTTGAAAATTGAAAAGAAAGTCTTTTGACGGCAAAAGAATTTCGAATTGTATTAACTTTTCTCAAAAATTGTCTACTCAAAATTACAAACACTTGGCATATTATAGAAGTCAACGCTCACGCAAATAAGAAAAGACTTATCTAATTTCTTTTAACAAACTTAAGGTCAAAATAATTCCCAAAACATTTAGGGAAAGAAATAAAAGAACGTTGTCCTAAAAAGCTTTAAAAATAATTTCTAAAGGATTTAATTTCTAAAATAAAATAAAATAAATCATAGAGCTTCTAGAACAATTTCTAAAATGATAGGAAAACATCTAAGGAAGTACATTACTAAAAGAGGTGGCACATGTGAAGTAGGTTGCAGGTGGGCACTCTGATCATGTGCAAAATCGGCAGGGAGTGCACAAGGCAGTGGGCGCAAGTGCTTGAGGGAATAGATGCGCGAGGGGGAGCGTGCGGCGATGCGTGTAGGGACATCTATAAGTAGGCACCCGTAAGGCTGTGTAGGCATAGGCGCACAGGTGGCGCGCATGCAAGCGATGGCGTTGCACAAGGTGCGGATGAGGCTGGTGTGTTGGGGTGCCTAGGCGTTACTATATCATTTTCCTGGAAAAAATTAAACTAATTTCCTACTTCTTTATACTTTCCTTGTTCTTCAATGGCTCTTAAGCTCTTTTAAAATATATTCTCATGAACTTCGTTTGACTCAATTGACTTAGGAGCTATCTTAATCACATCACAGTTGTTTGAGACAAATCCACTAAATAAGGCAAGAAAAGGCAGAACCACCTACAACAACAACAAAATCACAGAAGTAAAATATCCTTTGACAAGGCATTACTATAGAGGATCTAAGCAAGTACAGAGTACAACTAAAGAACTAAGCAAAGAAAATGAGGAACTAACAATTGAACTCTAACTAAATTCGCTTGACTAGGAATTATCCTTAACACATGCGCTTTGGAATGCCCTAACTTCTAGAAAACAATGCTTTGTTAGTTTTGAGGACTCCATTAGAGTTTTGAATAGGCTTCAAATCAAGCCCACTTGATAATTAAGTTCAACCAACTCAACAATCTCTCCATTTATGACTAATTAGCCATCTTTAACTCCCACTGCAGCTGCAATTCTCGATCTACATGGAAATCTCAAAGTTTTTACCTACAAATTTAGCTAATTCGAAGAAACACTTGTTGAACTCTATAAAAGTCACAAATATCCGCTCGGTACTAGGCCATCTACATGGGCTTGTCTTTTGGATGAAATTTGAGACACCTTTCCTACAAAGTACCATTCCATCAAAGTGATGGGATCCAACACCCATTTTTTCCTAGCTGCCAATTACCACTCTTAAAGAATAAGTTTTCTACTAGTTTCTTATATCCTAGATACAAGCCTATAAAATGCCAAAGAAAAACTAGTGTTAGGCGAAGTCTAGGTTATAGATGCAAGCCTTTTACCAACACTAAGACATCGTGTCTCACCTTTACACCTAGTTTGGAACTCATCAAAACCTTAGTCCTTTGTTATGAGATACCTTTCCTAGGTACATACTATGCTTGGATGATTTCACCGTTCCATTTAACCATCTAAGAATTAAGGCTAACATCAAACAACCTTTAGAACTTTCAAATTGTTCTTCCTCCTAGATCAATGTATTAGAATCTAATTGTTCTACCTATCTAATATACTATCACAAGTGGCTTAGACAATCCTTGTAACATCAAACACCTCTTAAACACACGGCAAGACCTAATACGCACACAAGGAATCACTCAAGGATAAAAAAAATGACTAACTTTGATGGTCAAAGTTTTTAATAGAGAGAATTTGTTCCCCATCCAAAATCAAACCCTCCACAAGTTTGAAGACTAAATCCAGCTTGAAGGTTTCTAGGGCATGCAAGATCTAAAAGTAAGAAAATGCACAAGACATGCTAACCCTTTGGTGCAAAGAAACAATGCTCAAACACTTTTTTATTCATCCATGGAAAATCCAACCTCTCAAATGTATGAAGGAACGCTTTAAGGTAAGCCAACTAAAGGCTAAAGACAAGCTCTAAATTAACCTAACTAGAATAGTGTTTAAAACAAGCTAGGTTAAGTTACAACTAAATAAGCTAACTAATATGCATGGTCTTTCAACATGGGCTTGAACTTGCAATAAGAATTACATGAAAACATTACTTTAAGACTCAAACCCAAATAACCCCTAAATAATCCCAAAATTTGAGCTCTTGGGTTTGGTGTCTTCATGTTGTTTTAAGGCTTCTTTCTCCACTTGTTCTTCTTCTTCGTGAAGCTTGACACTACAAATGTTAAAGTGAAAAACTCCTTTGGTTGGTCCACGTAGCATGATATATCTGACTTGAAGCATATCACTACCCTTAGTGGCATATTCAAAAACTTTATGTCAAGGAGGTTAAATTTGTATAAAGATATATAATTTTGATGCATTGCTACATATTGATATCAATTTATATATTTTGACATTAGTTTGTTTGATTGAAATTATGACTTTTTTTTAATATAAATATACAAGAAAGAGAAATAAACTAAAATAATAATAATAAGTAGATTATTTTTCTTTTATAAAAATATGATTTCACAACTAATTTTTTTAGGAATAATTTATTGAAAATTTAAAAATATTTTTATTCATTTCTATTAATATTTTATATCAAGAAAAAAAAATCAAATTTACAAATAATAGTAATAATAATAAAATAAAACTTTTAGTACTATATATTTATTACTATTTCATATTTATAGATTTTTTTATGGATAGAATTCTGTGTAAAGAAAATATGGCATATAATATAAATTTATTTATAAAATATAAAGTTTTTAATTATTCATAATAATTTTTTTTTAAAAAATTATATGTTATTTATAAAAGTTTTAATATATTTTTAAATGAATAAAAATAATAAACTTTCTTGGTTTGTTTTTTTCTTTGAAAGAAGCAATTCATTAAATAGAAATGGCCTCAAGGGTTAAATGAATGAGGTCATTCCTGTCCAAGGCAAGCAGGTGGGTCAAAAGTCGAACTTTGAGCTTCTAATACTTTTCAAAAAAAAAATAATAATAAAATAAAATAAGTTTCTAAGAAATTTATAGCCTAACCTGCTAGAATATGTGCTTCTTCAAGAACATAATTAATCCCAAAAATATTAAGCCTCTCTCTCCACCTATCGATCTCCTCAAGCAACCCTCCATCTGGGTGAAAATCCCAGATTTTACTCTACAACAAACCAACCAAATTTTGGGAATCTGATTCTACCCACAATAAAAAACCGTTAAAATCTACTGCCAATTACTAGCCCTGAAGAAGAGCAAGAGCTTCTACCAAAAAAACGTCTAGACAAGCATCCATCGGTTTTGAATGGGCGGTTGCACCATGCCTCCGTGCGAATAATGAACTATTTTTCACAATCCCTGTTCGATTCATGGCCAACGAACATAAATCATCGACATTTCGTTTCGAACTACTCTCCCCGACAAAATCCATCACCGATTCATCTCCTCTAAAGCCCTCAGACTATGATTGCCTTGAAATGAAGGAGGTGTGATTTCATGAATCTCCCTTAGGTATCATCTTATCCATTCAACTCTTAGATCAATGTCAAGAGCTTCCCACATTATTTCTGACTGTTCTAATCATTCCAAATCGCCCAACAAATCACATATAACAACTCAAACTCTTCCATTTGTAGAGGCTAGCCAAGCCCATAAGACAACCTTCAATCGATTTTCCCCCAATAGCAAAAGGAATGGCAGATCGGTTGAAAGCGCAACCAAATATTCTTTACTCTCTTATAGAGGAAAAATGCATGCTTAACATAATCTTCCTCTCTTATAGAACACATACCATGGATGTACTCGCAAATTGGGATGTCATAAACCCAAATTTATTAACATTATAAGCGAAATATCTACTTATCTTTATGTACCTTTTCCTAGTGATATTCTTATTTCTCTCTCTTTTCTTTTGAGTTTAACAACCGGGAGGATTTGAACCCATAACCTCTTAGTTAACCACTTGAGCTGGGTTTGACAGTGATATTCTTATTTAGTGTTATGTATCATCATCCTAGAGATCTAGGTGTTACATATTACCATTGATCATGTCATGTCATGCCCCACATAAATTGTTTGATATTGTTTTCTAATTAATTGATCAATGTGATTTATTAATCATAGTATGGATGATTTAACCTTCATGGGTTGTCCTAAGGTCAATAAGAACCAATGTAAATAGTAAAAAACTTAGAGGGAATAGGTCCAAGCTATGTTAACTACCTACCTAAGATAAAATATCCTATGAGGTACCGTGACAACCAAATGTAATAGAGCCAGACAATTGTCTCACGTGACTAGTTGAGATGTGCGCAAGCTAGCTCAGACGCTAAAAAAAAAAAAAAGTCTCTTAGTATGGTAATTTAAGAACAACAATTTAATCAAAGATGCACAACAATTCATTATTTTTCTATTAAGAAAGTAGTTGCCTCTGAATCGCTTAACAACTATGTTGAGCTTTTCGTGAAAGGGTACTTATCTTTCGTAGCACAACGGAATTCATGAAAATTAATGGAGAATAATCACTAATGGAGAATTCCCATAATTCACAGCTTAAGCTCTCAAATCAGAGATGCAAAATTAATAGGTCTTTTGAGAGGAATTGTTCTCCATATTCTGGAGAGAAAAATTGGCCTTTTTTTCCCGAACTTATCCCGTATATTTTCTCAATTAAAAAATAGATATCTTTTCAATGTTAGAGAACATCCTCGGCAGTTACAAAGAGGAGATAGTCACAAAAAATTGCTTCCACTTTTATTCTTTAAAATATTAAATATTAAATATTAAATTAATTAAATAACAACTATTTAAGAGTATTCGTAATAAGTAACAAAAGTTTTGCTATATTTGCAAATATAACAACCAGTTTTAAGATTTGCAAATATAGCAACTTTTTTTAAAATCGAATTTTCATTTTTTTCATTATTCCAATTTTGTGCTCTTATTTATCAATGATATATGTATATAAGTGATATATCTAACATAAAGTATATTAATAATATATGTATATCATTGATATACATGTATGAAGTTATCAATGGTATACTTAATCAAAGATATTCTTAATATCAAAGATATCAATAGTCTACTAAATCTGATTTTTTACTCATTTTACCCTTCTAATTTTCTCAACCTAAGTCAACGTTTTCATATTATTGTTTTCTTTCTTTTTATTCAAAAATTTATTTTTCATTCGTCACTTCTTTTTTCTTATTTAGTTTAAATTGAAGACGGGTATTTTGTCACCTTCAATTATAATATGATCTCATCTTGATCACTTATCAAGATGATATCTTCTTTTAAGCATATGCTCTAATTTTTTTTTACTGTATTACTACAACAATAAACTAGCTTAAAAAATATATCATTTCTAAGCGTTGAGAATTGGCACTCGTTATAGTATCCATATAACTCTCTAGATAACTGAACACTTTGATCTAACAACTTATGTTGTGAATATCGGTTTGTTATGAGTGAAAATTCATAGCTAATAACACAGAGCATAGAAGTAAAGAGAGGTGGAGTCTTATAAATTCAGAGTGAACATGTCTTATAATCTTTCTTTCTTGTACCTGAGAATCAATAGAGTGAGCACTGCAGACTTTGTCTCGTGGATGTAGACCACATTAGTTGAACCAAGTAAACCTTGATTGTCCTCTTCTTCTTGAATTCTTCCTGCTAGTACCTTCTGCAAACATAAGTGGATATAGTTCTAAATTGATAGCTAAAGACTAGAGTTGAAATAGGCCATTAATCTTAACAAAGTGGTACTAGAGCTAGAAATCAAGAACATAAGGCTTGAAATAGCCGGTTGAGAGAATCGATCCTTATGTGATTGAGGAACGAATCAAAGGTCCTTGACCAATGGTAGCAAGATTTGAAGTTGAATGCTTCGATGGAAAGAGAGATTTCTCTCTATGGAGAGAAATGATAGAGGCCCTCTTAATACAATAGAAAGCCGCCAAAGCCCTTGAAGATCGAGACAAATTACATGCTAAAATCACTGAAAAAAAAGGTCAGAAATGAACTATATTGCCTACAGTTCAATTATCTTATATCTGGCAGAAAACATCTTGAGTCAGGTAACCGAAGAAGGCACAACATTGAACATATCAAAAAAGCTCGAAAATATGTTCATGGTAAAGTTATTGTCCAACAAGATTTTGCTTAAGTAAATTTTTTTGGCTTTTGAATGGACATGGCATAGAGTCTAGAAGAAAACCTCAACAACTTCATCAAAATCTCAATAGACCTTGCTAATCTTGATGAGAAGCTTGATTATGAAAATCAAGCCATCATGCTCTTTAACTCTCTTTCATATTCGTTCAAAGACGTTAAATCGACGATAAAGTGCAGAAGAGACAGTCAGCTTAGTTTTGAGATTGTAGTAAATGCTCTAAGATCTAGGGATTTTGAAGTAAAACAAGAAAAGAAAGAAAGTGAAGCATTAGATGTATGAGGAAGATCTGAAGATAGAAGACATAATAGACCAATCAAGGTCAAAGTCAAGACCAAGGAAGGACACTCGTAGATGTTGTCAATGTAATAAAGAAGGGCATATCAGAAGATATTGTCTTGAGTGAAAGGGAAGGGAAAACAAAAGAATGAAGAGGAGAGCCCTATTGATGACAAAGAAAATGCATTAGAAGGTTATGCGTCTGTTGATGTACTTAGTGCCTCTGATAGAATGGACACCAGTTGGATACTAGATTCAGGATGCACATTTCACATGACACCCTAAAAACACTACTATGATCTTGAAAAAGTAGAAGGAAGAAAGATAATATATAATGGGAACGATAATGAGTGTGAAATACAAGGCATCGAGACTGTTTACATAAAGCTACATGATGGAACATAGAGAAAATTGACTGAAGTCAGGCACGTTCTAGAACTTAAGAGAAATCTAATATCTATTTGGATGTTAGATAAATAGGATAATCAAATTAAATGACAGAATAAAGAGAATACTTTAGCGGTTGCAACGATGAGGATAAAATGGGTTCGGATTAAGGTAACATGAAGTTTCCTTGAAACAGAATGGTGAATCAAGAGAATTGTAGGATTGAATCACACACACAATAGTTTTCAGAATCCTTCTAGATCTCCCAATTATCTTAAGTCAACTTTGTTTAAGAGGGTGACTATACATATTTGTTTTAAGTCCAATTAGAGAGCATAGAAAGTTGTGAAACTCTGAATCTACAATAATCTTTCTATTGCACGTTGGATTTTTGTTTTGTTGGTAATCATCAAGCATGAAATTTGGGATGTCAAGAATGTAACATTTTATTTGGTGATTACATGGGAAGTTTGGGCAAATGCTGTTTTGATATGAGTTAAAGAATTTTCAAGGTTGCTGCTAAATTTCTCTTTACATACTTATTCATTGAAAAACTGAAAATTTGTGGAGTAGCTAATTTGCTCCTTACATACTAATATATTTGAACATTATATTATTCATATCTATTATTATATATTTATTCATTGATTCACGTTCAAGTAATTCCACACTTCAAGTAATTTCCTTTTTTTTATAGATCATTGTTTTAGATTTTCATATCTTCTGTGATTTATATTGGAAACTCTAGCTAGTGGAAACACCGTCTCTCTTCATCTTTCCAACCTATCTCAATTTTCAACTTCTCTTTTTTCATTCTATTCTCCCTTTTGTGTCTATGATGACATCTTCTTGGAGTTACAGCTTTATCTCTTCATCTTTCCAACCTATCTCAATTTTCAACTTCTCTTTTTTCATTCTATTCTCCCTTTTGTGTCTATGATGACATCTTCTTGGAGTTATAGCTTTAGATTCTAGCCTGTGTTGCCCTCTTAAACATGATGGGGGAAACTTTCTCTTGCAATTTTTGAGCCAGTGGTTTTGAGTTCAAACTTGGAAGAGGGTAGATAACCAACTTTCCAATGGTAGAATGCTCTACTCTCCAAACCTTAACCACTTTGTGTAGGAAGATCTGATGCCTCTCTAAATCAAATTCATATCTTTTGTAATTTTTCCATTGTTCTTTGTTTTTTATACGAAACTGAAATGGATTTTTTCCATTGTTTTGAGCATAACATTTTTCTCAAATTTTAGAAAAGAGTTTACATTCTCCTAATCTAAGAAATCAAAAACTTTCTTTATTAAGGTTATTTCTTATTTGACTAATTCTTTGACACACTTCAATTTTTACAATTATTCATAAATATCAACGGTAAAGTTTTTATTTTTTCTATTTCTTATCATGAAATGTCTCGTAAAATTAATTTCCACTATCTCTTGTTCTTACTAATAAACAAAAGGGTCTATGCCTATAGCTCATCCTTTATTTGATTTAAATGCTCTCTAATCTCTCTCTCTCACACAGCCCTTATAATTAAGCTCTTTTGTTATCAATGAAAATAAACTATAATGGTTGTAAGATATTAATTTTTCTAAGATAAAATACTTTCAAGAAGATGTTATTATATTTTTACAAGACAGGGTGATGAAGAAAATGAGGGTGATATATTTCTTGATGTTGAATTTTAACTTTTAATTTTAGAATTTTGTGTACTGATGTCAAAAGACTATCCATTTGGAACTTTATTTTTTCGGAAATACTTCATTCTTTATTTTCATTGTCATGCTTGATTTATCAAATGGTGAAGCACTTTGATGACTCCATTTTTTAGCCTCTATTTATTTCATTCATTAAATGAAACAACTTTGTTGTGAGAAAAAAAATTCTCTCTCACGTAGAAACACGAACCTTCCTCTTTTCTTAGAACCACAAGCTTGGATTGTAATCTTGTTCCACCTATAGGCATTTATTGCTCAATTTTAATTTTTAGTACCCATGAAATCTAGCTATAATTTTACACTGACATGTTAACTTTGAGTTGAAGTCTACTCCTTGCATATATCTTTATCACAATTATCATCTCTCCTATTATTTTGAATCTCGTTCTGCAATTGCTCTTGTTCTCTTGATATTACTCTATCATACCAGTACAAATTCACCAGCTTCCTGTACTCTCCGGTGAAGTAATTCACTTAAAGGAGCATACTCAATGTATATAATAGTGAGGGTTATGTATATGTAACAGGAGACTATGTCTGAAGATAAGCACAAAAATGAGACCTACTGTGTTTACGACTCAGACGTCGCAACAGGTTATAGAGTAGGGGATTTCTTATTTCTTTTCTCTGGTGAATCATGTTTTGGGAGACCTTTAACCCTGAGAGGAAATTGGGCATGGGCCATTGTATATATTTTTCTCCACATGGTAAGAACTATATTATGGCTTAAGTCTGCAAATGAACCTCTAACCAAATATATGTATTTTTTTCAAAAGAAAGAATAATGATACACTACTATAGTATAGAAGAAATCCTCAGTAATTTTCCTAACAAGTATCTTACCAAGTCTTAAAACTAAATAGTGTTAGACTTGGTAAGATACTTGTTAGGAAAATTACTGAGGGTTTCTTCTATACTATAGTAGAAGAAGTTTGCATTTAGCTCTCATTGTTTATTATTCTTCTTCTTTCTGGATTTTCTTTATATGTGTTATTGGGTTTTGGTTCTATTGTGAGTTTAGTTTTTTTCCAATTCAACTTCAACTTTGTTATGAAGAAAGTTATTCGCTGCTTATGATCTTTTTTAGAAGTGTTTCATGTAGTCTTGAGTAATGATGAGTAAAAACATGATAAAGAACAAGTACTACAATTTTGTCTATGGCACTAATATTGCTAATATTGTTTGTGTTTGAGGTACTTCTAGAAATGTTATTCTCTTTTTTCTCTACTATTTGAAGTTCTAAGAGGAAGATAATTGGTGTATTTAAACTCTATTGGAGTTTTTGGCCTATACGTTAAGTTTTGTAAAACTCCTATATTCATTTAGAAATATACTTCTATAAATTGAATGATCTAGAGTTAGAATGTCTCCTTTATTATGAAAAGATTTATTTCTTAACTTGTATTCATTCAGATTTCAATTCTTAGTTTTTTTTTTTTAATTTTCTTACATAATTTATATATTTCATAATTTTTCCTGTTCACAGGAATGATCACAAATGAAGAAAAGAAAAAGTAATTAAAGGTGTGTTTATTTTTTACTTTCATTTGTCTTCTATATTGAGGTTTTGTTATTGGAATGTTTCAAGTTTGGCTTCTAGGTGATTTTCACAACTTCCTCTTGTTCTTGTGGTCTTACTTTGATTTCAATGCATAAATCATGTTCACATTATTGGTAAAGTCATTTTGTCGGCTAGTGGAACAATTTATGGTTGATCCTTGTTCATTGTCATTTGTCACCGAAAAGAACGATGTGATATTTCAATTTTTGTGGGGTTTGTGAATGGATGTTTTTTCTTTCAGATATCAGTTTTTATTCTTTTGCTCTTGATGGAAGTTTTTGTGATTTTCATTATGTACTCTCCAGTCTAACTTATCATAACAGTCATGAAAAGTTATGTTTGCTTATTATGAGTGAAAATATCTTCAACCATTATATTGTCTCTTGTTTTTAGACATGTCTCAAAATATTTAACTATAATGCTTGAGTAATGTCATAAAAATTTTCTACAACCTCATGAAGCATTGGGAATTGATAGATGATGTTGCAACTTTCAAATTTCTTTTGAAAACTTCTATATCAAAAATAGATGCACTGTGTCATAAGAGTTTCAAAAAAGTTTGTTTATACGTGTATAATTTTTTTGTAATTTGTTATTGTAGGTAGATTAAATGAGGCTTTACATATGGATGAAGATGAACACTCATTTGGTCTTTGAAGTTTATACTCCATATTACTTTAATTTTAAAAATGTGGTGAACTTTGTATTTTGCTACTCAATTAAAAATTACTTTGTGAATTTCTTTTAATATGTTGGACACCACTTATGAAGTTGATTTTATAACATCTAAAAGAATTTGTTACTTATATAAAATTCTATAAAAATGATCACATACGACAAAAAAATGGTACAAATGTAAAAAACAAAATAATAATAATAATAATAATAATAATAATAACTATTAAAAGTCACCTACTATAATGCTATGTATTTTTATGGCATTTTTTTACTCCATAAAAAATGCTATTAAAAATCAATCATAGTATTTTTATTTTTTTCCGCTAATGCTATGAAAAGTTTCCATAACATTAAAATTATGCAATCGAAAATGAACTTTTTATAGTTTTTTTTAGAGCTTATAGCAAATTTAGCAATTGTACATAAAATAATAGCATTTATAGCAAGAAATAAAAGAATTTGCAAATATGGGAAAAAAATTACCCAATTTTTTTTTTTTGTTTGTTTATAGTCTATCAGCGATAGACTTAAATTACAACATAAATTTAGTTTATCAGCGATAGACTTCTATCAATGATAGACTTATATTATATTGTGATTTAAGTCTATTAGAGATACAAGTCTATTGCTGATTAATTGAATTCTATCACAGTTAAATTTTGAAATTTTTATAGTTTGTGTAGTATTTCTTCACTTTCAAATGTCATAAGTTTTTATTATAATTTGGCTTATTGTTTATATGTTTTGATTTGTTAGTCTATAACTGTTGAGTTAAGAGTTGTGTTTCTTCATTTAAGTTTTTTTAATTACTATTTTTCTTAATTGAAGTAAAATGTTCTATCGCAAATTGAAAATGGTTTATCACTGATTGAAGTAAAATTGATTTATCGATGATAAATTTCTATCGCTGATAGACCACTGATAGACATAAATCTGGTCTATCAATGATTCATGTCTACCAATGCTATCACTGATATCAATGATCTATCAATGATATATGAAGTTTTCAATATTTGTCATATTTGCAAATTATTTCTCCATGTGACATATTTGCAAATATGGCCACAAATTTTGACATCTATTATAATTTTTCTTTTTTTTATAGCATGGGAAAAATGGTATGAAATGTCAGGAACTTTCAAAAACATTGGCTACCTCGACGTGCCTAAAAATGCTATGATCTGTTTTTTATAGTGTTATTTCAATGCTATAACAAACGCAATTAAAGACCAACCATAACATTTTTTTTGCTAATGATATGAAAAGTTTTCATAGTATTAATGTTATGTCATAGAAGATAGAATTTGTATAGCATTTTTCATAGCATTGGAAAAATGCTATAAAAAGTCATAGACTTTCAATTGCATTGCCTAACATGGCATTTTGAAAATGCTATGGAAAGTCTAAGATAACATTTTTTGGTTGCTATCATATGAGATATTTGTTGTAGTGCCAGTATGTGAGAAATTCTAAAGATAAAGGTTGAATTATCATCAAATTTTGACATGAAGGATTTGGGAGCTGATAAACAAATCCTAGGGATGAGAATAGAGAGGAAGGATGACAATGTTACATTGTCACTGGAAGAATATGTGAAGAAAGTTTTAACCATATTTCACATAGAGAATGCAAAGCCTGTGAGTACTCTTTGCTTTGCACTTTAGATTATCTAAGAAAAACTCACCCAAAGATAAGGAGGAGATAGATGTTATGGCAAGAGTGTCATATGCTTCAGTAGTGGGAAGCTTAATGTATGTTATGGTCTGCACAAGAACAGACATTACCCATGCAGTGGGAGTGGTGAGCAAATACATGAGCAATCCAGGGAAATAGCATTGAAAAGCATTGAAATAGATTTCCAAATACCTAAGGAGGACATCTAGTTATACATTGTAGGCTTATATGGATTGAAATATGGCTGGAGATACAAATGGCAAAAAAAGTACCACCGGTTATGTGTTTACCTTAGGAGAGTTTGCGATTAGTTGGGTTTCGAGACTGTAGAAGATTGTTGCACTATCTATCACACAAGCTGAAGAATGTTGCAGTTATTGAAGCAAGCAAAGAGATGATTTGGCTTCAGTCATTCTTAGAAGAACTTAACTTGAAACTAGGAAAGGGTACGCTGCATTGTGACGATCAAAGTATCATTCATCTGACGAAGAATCTAGTGTTTCATTTGAGAACGAAACACATTCAGATACGGTAACACTTAATCAGATCAATTTTCGAGGACGATGTGTTGTTGCTCGAGAAGATTGCAAGAGCCCAGATCCAACAGACATGTTTACCAAAGTTGTTGTTGTTGATAAATTGAAGTTGTGTGCAACTTTAGTTGGACTCTTTCCAGATTAGAAGAGGAGTCGCTACTGTTGTAGAGAAGACACGTTGCACTATTTTGTCTCTACGTAGGAGATTGTTGAGGAAGTGGAGCTCAAAATGTCAAGGAGGCTTTAGGAAAGAGAGCAGCGTTGCGAAGCTATCACAAACCCCCCCGAAGAAGGTGCGTGTGATTTTTTTATTGTGACACTAAAGCTCATAGCATCAAGACGTCGTGTATAGTGTCGTCAAAAAACTTTATATAATCATCGCTCGCTTGGATTTTTTTTGTGTGAAGAAAAATTCTGTATAGTCCACTGTTACAGAACTCGAGTCGACTTACATAGAACCTGAAAGCCTCCATATAGAAATTGAGAGTGAGATTTTCTTTGAGTTTGTGAGAGTGTAATCCTTGTACTCGTTCTATAAGAAGATTGAGTGTTCGAGAGGTTCGTGAGACTTTTTCATAAGAGAAAATTGTGAGAAATGTCTTGAGTGATTGCAATATTCTTTGTACTTCTCTTTGACAGATTTAGTGAAACTTGCAAGGGTAGCAGAGAACTGGATGTAGCCCACATTGGGTCAACCAATATAAATCTGGTGCCTCTCTTTCTCTTCATAATTATTTTAATTATTGTATGTGATTGTTCCTAGCTTATGTTGATAGATTAGTTTATTTATCAATGCTTAAGCATCCTGTTTCAATTGGTTATTTTATTCCCTATAATTGAAACTTGTATCTTTGGAACATATTTAGAATAATTCTCTTACATATTCAAACCTAAATACATGGCCTACCATGCCTTATCCTTACCTCATCCCATTAGTACCAAGCTTAAAGAATTGGAATCTTACTCTATTAGTGAAGCTCTAAAGGACGAAAATTGGAGACAAGCTATCGAGAAGTACAAGGCCTTACTGAGAAACAAGACATGGAAACTTGTCATTCCATCAAATCAAAACATAGTAGGCAATAAATGGTGTTTAGGGCTCAACACAATAGGGATGACTCATTTCAAAGGTGCAAGGAATGCCTTGTTGCTAAAGGCTTCTACCAAAACTTTGGGATTGACTTCTTTGAGACCTTTAGTCCTGTTGTCAAGGCTCTTATAATAAGGGTGATCTTAACTCTTGTAGTCACTAATGGATTGAAAATCAGGCAAGTTGATGTGAATAATGCATGTAGACACTGTATTTTTATTTTATTGTTTTATTATTATTATTATTATTTACTTCTATTATTATTTTGTTTTTTTTTTCATTTTTCTAATTAATTATCTTTTTTATTTTATTTTATTAAATTTAAATTTTTTTTTTATTTTTTTATTTTTTTTTCTCCACCTAAAAAAACTTATTCTCCCTATTTTTCCTCTCTCTGTTTCTCCCCTTCTCTTCCACTTCTCATTTTTCTTCCTCTTCTCCCCTTCTTCTCCCTTCATATTTAGCAACCCACCTTGTATAAATATTAGGTAAGTTAAGCATTCATGCATCAAGCAAAAGTTGAAGCAATCATCAACACAAAGGCCTTGAAGAGAGTAAAAGAGTGTTAGAGTAAGTTCATTTTTCTTCTTCTTCTTCTTCTTCCCTCAAGCGACTTTCGGAAATCCTCCGACAACCCTCCGCCAACTTCCCAGTGACTTCCAGTGACACTCCACCAACCTCCCGGTGACCTTTCGACGGCATTCCAACAATACTTCGTCGACCCTCTATGGCATTTCGACAACATTCTGGCGACATTTTATCAAACTTCCGACGCCTCTGACAAACCCTATCGACACCCAATTTCTAGAGAAAGAGAAAAGGTAGTGGGTCTCACTTTTTTTATATAAAAAAAAATCAATTTAAATTAATTATTTTAAAAGAGGTAGCCCCCACCCAATTTTTGTAAATACACTTTTTTTTCTTTAATTTTTTTAGGGTGGGTCCATCATCTTTTATTATTATTATTATTATTATTAATTTCTTTTTTTTTTTAATTAATTTTTTTAATTTACAAATTAATCTTTTTTTAATAAGTTTTTTTTTAATCACAACTTTAATAACAAAAAAACTTTTAATTTTTTTTTAGAGACTAAGTAGTGTTTTCTTTTTGGGAAATCTAAAAAATACACTAAATTTTTCTACAATTTTTTTGTTTTTTTTAATTTGAAAAATGTCAGGTTTTGATGTTTTAAAATCAATCTTAGATTTTTAAGTAATATTCATTTTTAAATGGCCTTCATGCCACTCATAACTGTTAACTCGTGTTCATTTATTCGAATGTGAATTAATATATCATGAGACATTTCAAAAAGTAAACAAAAAAATATTTTCTTTTGAATTAATAAAGTAGCAGGATGTCTTTGGTGAAATGAACTTGGCTATCGTTTTTAACGGGCATTGTAGGGTGGTAATACCTTTCCTACACTCAAACGACTCTCGAACCCAATCTGGTTTTTCGTAGATCACTTTTTGTCAGTTTAATATTTTGAGTGACCAATCACACTCTCAAATTTGATTGGTGGTGACTCCAAACTTTCTCTCTAAAAAAATCTTAGGGGAAAGACGTCGGCCACTTCGCATCGCAATGACATTGCAACAGCTTTGCCACTCCACTGGGGTCAAATTAAAAGGGCCAAGCCCTTTTTCTTTTTGAAAAAATCTTGTTACCGTTTTTTTCCCTCAAATTCTTTTGTTGTAATTATTTTTTATATTATGCTTAGTTGTATTTATACGACATTGTCATGCATCCACATACAACTACAACTCTAAACCCGAACTATACCTCTTAGAATTAGAATCGAGGATGTAGTAGTGTCGACCTTCGAGGGGTTATAATTGCCCCCATGCAGGCACACGAAAAATTCTCACTCAAATTAATTTTTTTGTTATTTATAACTTTGAAGTTAGTTTGGGGGCCTTGAACATAAGAGTTTAGAATTGACCACGAGGGTGTAGGGTAACCACACGTTTGTTCATTTAATTATCTTGTATTTATTTTCTCTCTCTTCTTTTCTTCCCACACTTTTGCATTTCTCTCACAATCTTGTCTTAAGGTTTTTAACCTAAAACAAAATTTTCACAAATGTTTTCTTTCCTTAACTAAACTTTCTTTTTCATTTTATTTATTTTCTATTTGAAAATTCTCTTTTTCCATCTCATTATCAAGTTAAATGTCAAAATTCTATCTTTTAGAAGTAACATTAGAATAAAGTAGTGTCGACCTTCGAGGAAGTTATAAATGTTCCCGCATAGGCATAAAAAAATTTCTTCCATGTTTGGAAATCTCACCTAAATAGAATTAGAGCTTTCCTCATTTCATTTACATAGGACTCAGTATCAAGCACCATTTAGGATGAAATAATGTCGACTTTAGAGGGGATAATTAAATAACCTCGTGTAGGCATATGAAATACTTGCATGTGCATTCTTTTACCACATAGTCAATGACAAATTTTTCTTCATAAAAGGAAAAAATGAACGCCAATGTGCCCATCACGTCAATACAATCATCACCTATGCAATACGATAACCACGGCATTGTACTTCGATGGGCGAAACAAACGCAACAAAAATTTGGAGATTGTACATCTACCGCTACTATGACCCCATCAACCTGTCAAGTCCATCTTGTTTACAACAATTTAGGGCAGCTAAAACAGATCTATGAAAGTTTGACGCCACAGCGAAGACTCGAGTCTTCAAATAGATACGAATATATAGTTGATATAATGTATGTTCACGTCAATCCTTTCTCCATTCAAGCTCTGGTAGATTTTTGGGATCCGACCAAAAGATGTTTTACCTTCCAAATGATGGATTTATTACCCACACTTGAAAATATCATGAGATGCTCAGCATTTCGGACAAAGTGGGAAGGAAAGCATATTGCTTTAATCCCAAGCTTACCGCCAGAAGGCCGTTGTCCAAATTTCTCATCAAACCTCACATCGTTGAGTATAAAAAGTTTCAAAGATAAAAGGAGATACAGAGAGCATCACACTAGATTATTTGTTAGGACTCATCAAAGTCCATTTAGATGGGACAAAAAGGGTAGCACTGTTGGCATTATGCATTTAATTGTTGATGGTCAAGTCATCAAATTGTTCTTCAGTGTAGAACAGAAAGTCAACCCTATCATACGTCTTATAGAGGAAACCTTCAGATCCCTAAACAACTATAGGACAGCCAAATAAGGAAGATTAAGATGTTGTGTTCAGATTCTCTATATCTGGATGCATAGCCATATCAGATTCCCAGAAAATTTCAAGTGTCCAAAGATAAACTTTAGTAGCACATGGAATGTGACACGAAATACTATCAGCGAATTTAGTACAGCTGCTTGAGAGCCCACATACCACAAAAAAGAGGCATGAACATCATTCTTTTCAAAAATCAAATAAAAAAAATATAATTTGGAAAGCTCAATGGATGCCCATGAAGACTATGGTATACAAATGTGGCAATTTTTATATTGTTCCTCTATAAGGTCTCTGGGGGTGTATCCAATATGTACCTCTGTTAGTATTGAGACAAATGTGGTTCAAACAGTTCATCCCAGTGACTCACGACCTGAAAGATCTAGAGTTTTCGTATGATCCTGAGAGTTCTAGTGAAAAGAAGAAGCTCGCAATGAACTCTTGGAAAGTTGTAAAAAGTATCAACGATAGTGATCTTTGTGAGGGAGCCACACGTGAGTTAGCGTACAGGAAAGGTAGATGCCACCATTTCTAATGACCCACCATCTTCAAAGAAAACGGTTCCAGACAAACCAAGCCAATGGTCGATAGAGCACAAAGAGGTCATAAAAAAGAACTGGATCTTAGAACAAGAAAATGAAAAGCTACAAAGAGAAATAGGTCAATGAAGGGATCATGCAACAAAAGTCACTAGAGAGCTTGAACATGCGAAGGAAGCTCTAAGGAATCAGTACTAGTTGGAAAAGGATTACTGATTATTTGATCTAGATTTCAGACGACTGAATAAAGAAAATCATCTGATAAAAAATGAGAAAGCCTCAACTAGGGAAGCTTTTTGTCTACAGGAAGATCAAATTAAGAATTTGAATGACGAGAAAGTTTATCTTTTGGAGTTGGTCCATGAACTGAAGAAGGTCACCAATAAACAGACAATATGGATAGAAAATTGAAAAAAGTCAACTATGACATCCATCAAGTTCTCGATAGTCTTCATATCAGAATGATGGAACAAATAGAGGACTATGAGATCCTAAAGAATAATGCAGATTCCTTAAACTCTCAGCTCATCGCATACCAAAAAGCGAATGATGAGATAATGCAAAAATTTTAGGCAACTTCCAACAGAGTATAATTAGATAAGGGATGATTATGAGCTCCTAAAATATGACTTTCAAGTCATCATCAGAAAGGTCGATCAAACAATGGACACTCTGAGAATAATGGCTAGAGGGCTCACGAATTTGCTAAATGGGCAAGAGAACTAAGAGAAGATGTCTCGCTGATGGTGCCCAATGCTGAGATATGCATAGATTCTTAGGAATGATTTGTAACGACCTTGGGCACTTTAATCATTTCTATTAATTTTTATTTTATCTAAATGTAAGCAACTACATTGTATTTATTTTTCTTTAAATATTATTGACTTTTGATTTCATTTCATTTCATTGAGTTCATTTTTTTTACCTTCAATTATTTATTTTATTTTCTTTCTCTCTTAAAACAAATACAAAACAATAAAATAGCTTGATCACCGCGAACCCATCGTACTCACATTACGAGATATAGGAAAAGGATCATGGAAGAGCAGCAAGCTGAGGATGAAAAAGGAGAAGAGATATTGAAGAGTTGCGTGGAAAACTAGATGCAATTCTCCCAACATTGGAGAAAGGCAAGACAGTTGCAGACCCCCGTTCAATCGAGCAATGCAAATAACAATCCACTTGGGATTGTTCCCCCTCTTCTTCAATTGTCAGATGGATTCATTTCAAAATACACCCCCTTATATAATGTCTCAATCAAATAATATAATTTTCCTTTCTTCGACAAGAGCGAACAAGCTCCTATGAACGTTCGTGTCGAGCCACAGATCCCAAAAGAAGACCCGCCTAAGATAACCATCACAGTTCCTAACCTTGACAATCTTGAAGTCAAAAAGAAACTCACTGGAGGAGAACAAAAGACCAATAGTCATGAAACACTAGACATTCTTGAGGTAAGATTAAGCGTCATAAAAGGAACAAACGCCTTTGGCACTATTAACGCTACCAAGTTATGTCTGGTACCTAATGTTGTTATCCCTCGAAAATTCAAAATGCCAAAATTTGAAAAGTACGATGGAACTTCTTGCCCAAAGAATCATCTAATTATATACTGCAGGAAGTTGGCGATGTATGTTCAGAATGACAAGTTGCTCATTCATTGTTTTCAAGATAGTCTTACTAGTCCAACATCACGCTAATATATACAACTAAATAGTGCTCACATATGCTCGTGGAAGAATTTGGCTGATTCTTTCTTGAAGCAAAACAAGCACAACATAGATATGGCTCCAAATAGGTTAGACCTACAAAGAATGGAGAAAAAGAGCAATGAAAGTTTCAAAGAATATGCCCAAAGATGGAGGGACACTGCAACTCAAGTACAACCTCCTTTGACTGACAAATAACTATCGACCATGTTCATCAATACACTTAAGACCCCCTTCTATGACAGAATGATTGGAAGCACCTCAACTAATTTCTCTGATATCATGACGATAGGAGAAGGAATTGAATACGGGGTCAAGCATGGCAAGGTAACAGATACAACGACATCTTCAACTATCAAAAGGCAAACCCTTCAAAGAAGAAAGAGGAGGAGGTACAAATGGTTGGAAGAGCAGACCACCCTACATGGAGACGACAATCGCATCCTAATAATAGGATGCCATCATACCCCCCAAATTATTGCATGCCTTCATACGCATACTACCAACCTTATGTAAATAATGTGTCATCACAATACCCTTCACCTTTTATGCAAAGTCCACGGACACCTGTGCAATAAGGTTACTAAGTTCAAAGGCAACCAACCACTTTTTATGCTTAGGGGCCCAACAATAGAGGGTACAAAAGCAAACTCAGTTTGATCCCATCCCAATGACCTATATAGAGCTTCTGCCTCAACTATTTCAAAATAACCAATTAGAACTAGTATCAATGAATCCTATACAATCTCCTTATCAGAGGTGGTACGATTTGAATGCTCGTTGCGTTTATCATGCGAGAGCCATTCGACAAAAAATTGTACGACACTGAAATATAGGGTGCAAGTGTTAATCAAAGTAGGGTGGTTGAATATTAAGAAAGAAAATAAACCTAATGTCAATAACAACCCTCTGCCAAACCACCAAAACCCTCAAGTGAACGCATTAGAGAAATATGAGGTTAGTCGAAGCGAAAGAGTCACATAAATTATGACTCTCATGAGACAACTTTTCGAGATGCTATTTGATAAGAGATATATCCATACTGAGTATCTTTCCCATGATTTCACTATGAAGGGTATGATGGAAGTTTAACATGTTTGTTCCATGGTGGGGCAAAAGCTCATTCAATTCACCAATGTCATCGTTTTTAGCAGGACTCTAAGATTCTTACTATGACCCATCACCTGCAACGAGAAGGTGAAACAAATGCGGTGAAGAGACCTCCATCTAATGAAGATTCAAGTTCTTCATTTAAGCCCCAACCTCTTACAATCTTTACCAAAAAAAAAGCCCAACATATATAGCTCTCCTCCCAAACAAATTACTATCCAAGTCCCAACTCCATTTGAATACACAAGTTCAAAGGCAATACCTTGGAGTTATGCGTATAAGGTTATTGTTAGACATGAACCACTGCCTATTGATAACATCACAGAAATAGGTGGTTTGACTTGAAGCAGAAGATGTTGTACTCCAGATGATCTACTGAAACACAAAGGTAGGGAGAAAGGGAAGGCCAAGATCAGTGAGGACATTAGTGATAAATTGGAGAAACCAATTGTGGTGAAGAATTTAGAAACTAAACAACCAGCTCTAAGGGAGAAACTCAAGAATTTCTAAAGCTGGTCAAACAAAGCGAGTATATGATAGTCGGGTAGTTGGGTCAAACACCCACAAGGATCTTTATATTATTCGTGTTATTATCGTCAGATGCTCATCGGAAGACACTACTAGACATCTTAAACGAAACTTATGTTCTACAAGACATAACTGTTGATCATCTAGGCAACATCATTGGGAACATAACGACATCTAGCTCCATAACTTTCACAGATGACGAGATACCACTAGAAGGTACAGGTCACACCAAGGCCCTTCACATCTTTGTCAAATGCAAAAAATTTCGCTATAGCAAAAGTTCTCATAGACAACGGATCCTCTTTGAACATAATGCCTAAATCTACACTAGAGAGGTTACCTGTTGACACATCCCACATTAGACCCAACACCATGATAGTAAGACCTTTTGATGGAACATGCAGTGAGGTCATCAGAGACATTGAAATTCCCATGCAAATCGGCCCTTACACCTTCGACATAACCTTTCAAGTCATCAACATTACATTTTCTTACAGCTTCTTGTTGGGACGCCCTTGGATACACTCAGCTGGAGTGGTCCCATCAACATTACACTAGAAGCTTAAATTGTGGTTGATCGCAAATTAGTTGTCATATCTAGCAAAAAGATATCCTAGTTTTGAGAACTTCCACAATGCCATTTATTGAAGCAGCCAAAAAGTCTTTTGAATTCTCATTTCAATCTCTTGAGATTGAAAATGCCACAACTCTATATGGAGAAGCCCAGAAAATAAAGCTTAAGCCACAATTCTCAAAATTCTCCTCAAGAGAAAGTAGCAAGAGCTTGGATGAGTTGTTGTATATGTTGAAGAACACGAAAAGATTTGGGTTGGGGTACAAGCCAAGCAAAGAGGATATGATCAGGGCCCAAGAACATAAGAAGGAAAAGCGACAGACAAGATTTGAGAATCTGGTAGAAGAGAACAAGCTATTTACTATCTGAGCAAAAAGTTTACGGGTTGTGAAACCAGATACTCTCTGCTAGAACGAACGTGTTGTGCTCTAGCATGGGCTGTATGTTGTTTAAGACAATACATGCTATACTACACGATATGGTTCATCTTAAAAATGGGTCCTATCAAATACATTTTTGAAAAGCCATCTCTTTCAAGTTAAATTGCAAGATGACAAGTTCTTTTATCGGAGTATGATATCATCTATGTCACTCGAAAGTCAATAAAATGAAGCGTGCTCCCCGATTATTTGGCTGAACAACCTATAGATGACTATGAACCAATTAAATTTGATTTCCCCGATCAATTCATCTTTGACATAGTAACAGAAGACGAAGTCTTAAGCTCAGAGGCATGGACAATGTTATTCAACGGGGCTTTCAACGCGTTGGGTCATGAAATAGGGGCAATATTAATATCACCAAAAGGATAGCTATTCCCTCTTATTACCAAGTTGTGCTTTGATTCTACTCATAATATGGCTGAATATGAAGCATATTCCATGGGTATCCAGACAGCATTCGATATGAAAATTAAAAAAACTTCGAGTTTTAGGAGACTTTTTACTAGTAATTCATCAGCTAAGATGGTAATGAGAAACAAGAGACACCAAGTTATTGCCTTACAAGAAGCTTATCATAGAACTCTTTAAAACGTTTGATGAAATCCCTTTGGATTACTTACTGAGAGAAGATAAGTCAGATATCAGATGCTCTAGCCACATTGGCAGTCTTGTTCAACATAGATCTCAATCAAGAAGTTCAACCTATAAAGATTGAGAAGCGAGATACCCCAACCTTCTGTATGAATATGAAAACAGAACCGGACAACCAACCTTGATTTAATGATTGTTGGGGTTGATGCCCTAAACCTTCGTGGTCTTGTAATTTTATTCAAATTATTTATTTAATAAAATAAGAGTT
>JAOANK020182815.1:0-16688 GCA_026257165.2 Telfairia occidentalis
AAAATCTTCCAAACTTACAAAGTCTTTGGAATTTTATAGAAGCCAAAGGAAATTTTAAAATTAGGGAGTGAAATCTATTCCTAATTTACGTTGAAATTAAAATCAAATAACATAAACTCCTATAGAATAATATCCCTTAACATTTAGGAATAATATTCTCCTAATTTCCTAACTTAGAAAAGGAATAATATTTTTCCCTAAAATACTTAAAATAAAATCGCACAAATAAATAGGAAAACTAATTGTCTTTCTAACTTGAAAATAATATGGCTTATTTAATTTTAAAATAATATTCAACCCAAATTATTTCCAAAATTACAAATGCATTTAAATAAGGAAAGACTTTCCATGTTTGTGTAGGCGCATTGGTGGTGGTAGCAAGGGTAGCAGGCATGCGGATGGGCATTGGTATGGGGTGGAGAGACGCGCGCAGGCAAGGGCAGCTGAGGCTAGCTGCATGTGCGTGCAGAGGCGCTGTGAGGTTCTTTGTGCAGTGTGCATGCGTGCGGCAGAGATGTTGTGAGGTTCTCGTGTGTGCGATTGCAAGCAGCTATGAGGTTATCATGGGTGCGGTTGTAGGTGGCAGGCGTGGGCCCATGGGTGATGCGTGCGCTGGCGATGTACGTTGCTAGCTGGGCGCGTCGTTGCTTGCTTGCGTGATGAGTGCTGCGAGCATTAAAGCGCTATTGGAAATTTTCCTTTGACAAAAATGCCTATGAATTCCTCATTCTTTAAGCTTTCTTGTCCTCGTATGTCTCGTGATCTTTTCTCAAAATTTTCATTTTTGCCCTTGGCTTGACTCGATAGACTTGAGGGTTATTATGATCGTATCAAACTAGCTTCAAGATCAGTACAAATTCTCCCATTCCAGCTTTTCTCTTTTATAATTTTTTCCTTTTAAATCATCAATTGTTTGCTCCGTATTTACCATAGCAATCAGCTTGATTTTTGCATTTTTTTTTCTTTCCTTTTACAATCTCTTTGTGTGCTGTATTTATTGGTCACTTTGACTCTTCCGTAGATCATCTTAGATTGTGAATCAAAGAGAATTATTTTCAAGCCAAACACCCCTATAAGTTTGTGGAAAGTCTACAAATGTGGGATGAGATGGGTCACCTCGTTATGCTTAGGATTCCACTCACTTCAAATATCCCCTAACGCGTTAAAATCTGTCATATTCTTCTCTTTATGATTTTTTCTTACAATTTCCCTACATGTTTTTCATTGCTTTACCTTCACACCTATATTTGTTAGTCATCTCATTGTCCAAGTGGTTTCCATATTCTTTAATGACAAAGTTTTGTGGTGGTAGATAATACGTTTGGAAATTTTCTCACCTCTTATTTTGCAGTTATATGAATAAATTAAAAAAAAATGATATATCTGAATAGTAATAAATATAATAGCAAGCAGTATTATAGTTTATTATATGTTTTTTTACGAGATCAGTTCAGTAATGTTTTTATTGCCAATCCAAGTACAACTCAAAGGATAAGACATCTACTACCATCACAAAAGTCAATAGTTTGATCCCCCAACCTGCAATTGTTGAACTAAAAAAATTACCATTTTTGTTTTTTTTTTCGTATTTTTAAGAATATACTCATATGATAATTATCTTGTTTCTCGTTTCTCATTCCTCGTTTTTAATGTTTTTGAGATTGTATACAAATTTTAGAAATAAGAAAATTAATGGCCCGTTTGGTAACACTCTCCTTTTCTCATTTATCATTTCATGTTTCTTGTTTCTTTCTTTTTAGAACTAGACCTAGAAACATTGTTTAAAAACTATATCGGTTTCTTGTTTCTTGAAAAAAAAATAGAAACATAAATGTATTTGGGCCCAATTTGTCTCTTCATTTTGATTCACCTTGTACTTTTAGCTTTAATTCACTTTGGCCTCTTTATTTTCAATTTTTCCCTATGTGTTTTCATAAAAAGTTTGTTTCGATCCAATTACTTTTAAAAAATGATCAGTTTGGTCCTTTTATTTTATTTCTTATCTTTTCTTTTATCACAATTTAAATACTAATAGGGATCACATCTCCACAATGGTATGATATTGTCCACTTTGGGAGTAAAGCCCTCATGGCTTTGCTTTTGGTTTCAAACCAAAAGGCTACCCATGATCTTCTACTCCCAACAATCCTCCCCTCGAACAAAGGACCACCGAGCCTCTTGTCAAATAGTTATTCATCCGCTCACTCCTATCCAGGCCAACTCATTCCACATGACTATTTCCTTGAGACTCATTACTTTCCACTTGTTCGGCACCCGAGGATTCTACTGACATTGCTAAGTTGAACCCTCCATATCTCCACAATGATATGATATTGTTCACTTTGGTCATAAAGCCCTCATGGCTTTGTTTTTGGTTTCACCCCAAAAGACCTCATACAAATGGAGATGTTGTCCATCACTTATATACCCATGATCCTCCCCTTGTCTAGCCACTGTGGGACTTTGGTCGCACTCCCAACAAACAAAATGCAACATTTAATACATTTTTTGAAACATAACCATAACTTTTTAATTAAAAAGTGATCAATTTGTATAAAATTTGTGTTAAAATTTTGTAATCATAGATTAGAATAGTTAGTTTATAAAATTACTGCCGCAAAAAATGACTCTTTGAAAGTAGAGAAACTAAAACAAATAATATAGTATTGTACTTAAAACTTTTGTGAAAAAAAAAATCAATTTTGACCCCTAAACTTGTCAAGTTGTATCAATTTTGACTTTAAACTTCCAAGTCAACAAATTAAACCTCAAACTTAAGATAAGTGTTGCATTTTTAAGTTCTGATCTATTTTTGTTCAAAATATCATAAAAAAAAATTATTCTTATATGTGTGGCCTTTTGGGGTGAACCAAAAGAAAAACCATGAGGGCTTATGCCCAATGTGGACAATATCATACAATTGTGGAGATTCATGCCCCTAACTTAGCAATGTTGGTAGAATCCTCGGGTGCGGAACAAGTGGAAAGTAATGAGTCTCAAGGAAATGGTCGTGTGGAGGATCCATGGTAAAGCTCTATCGGACAGATGGTGCACTCTGGAGGGAGGAGTTGACCTGGATAGGAGTTAGCAGATGGATGACTATTTGAGGGGAGGTTCGGTGGTCCTTAGTTAGAGGGGAGGATTGTTGGCAGTGCGACCAAAGTCTCACATTAGCTAGACAAGGGGAGGATCATGGGTATATAAGGGATCAGGGACAACATCTCCATTGGTATGGGGCCTTTTGGGGTGAACCAAAAGCAAAGCCATGAGGACTTAAGGTCTGTTGTCTCTATCATGTTCAATGCTAATTATAAAACATATATAGGAAACAAAATAGATAGAATTATAAAGAAAAACGACAGTGGGGCTAAATTTAGTTGAAATTTATGAGTTTCTGCAAGTTATTCAATGGTTAACTTATGCATTAATCAAACTTAATTTTGTGCAATATTTTATATAATTTGTTGAAATTTGTGAGTTTACAAAAATTTTCAAATTGCCTTGTGCTAAAATTAAAGTTTGAATTAGCGAAAATTGGATAGAGGGTTAAAATTACAATACTTATCTAAATCTCAGGTCGAATTTGATATAACTTGACAATTGTAGGAGTTAAAGTTGATTTTCTTCCTATTTTTTTTTTTTAAAGGAATGGTAAAAAATTGATGGAAAATTGAAACAGATAAATAGTATGATGGTGACAAAGATGAAGTCAAGTGAGAGTTAGCGTATGCAAGAATTAAAATATCGTTATCAATATCCATATCGGTAACATGAATTTATGGATATATTGATGGATATTCGTTGAAAGATAATGGATATCACAAAAATTTATAAAAATATTGTGATTTTTTTGTGAAACTTTTAAACAAGCTGATTTAAGTTATAAATCACTAATTTAAACATCTATATCAATAATTGGAAGCCAAATATATGCATTAATACCATAATAGGATAGTATTGAACACTGAAAAATAATTATAAATTCAAATAATTTATTGATAAAAAAATTGTATTGAACAACTAAGTGATTGAAATTGATAATTTAAAAGAAAGATGATGCTCTTAGAGTATTAGACCAGCATTAATATAATTGATTGTTTCTTTCCATTATGTAAATAAAGTTTCTATAGAAATAGAATATAAAATTTATAATCATAGTAAAATCAAAGCAAAAGAAATAATATTCAATTCAATAAATTAAAACAAACAATTTTCAATTCAATAGTAATTCATTGTTTAGTTTAAAAATATTTAATTTTATTCAATAATAAACTAAAGGAACAAAATTAAAAAAAAGTTATTATGTTATGTCTTTATAATATTTTACAATTTATATATAATAAAGTAATATAGTTTTTCATATTCTAGAAAAGTTAGAAAAATAAAATAAGAGATAAGAAACATTTTCCCCTAAAATTTATATACAATTTCAAACATTTTAAAAAATTAGATATTTTTCAATAAATATTTTAATTGAATTAAAAATAATACAAATTAATAAGTATGTTAAATTAGACTACTTTAAAATTGTAAATTTTAATGTCATATTAAAATTCAAATATATAAACATTTAAATTAAATTAAAAAAGCAACAAAAATGGAAGAAAATGGTGGATAAATGGTACAAAAAATATATATATATATAAAATAGAAAAAATAAAGGAAAAAATAGATGGACATGGATCTAAAATAACTAAGACCCCATTTGATAACTATGTTGGTTTTTGGTTTTTTTTTTTTTTTTTGATTTCCTGTTTTGAAAAAGCAAAAACCATATATGTTTGATAATTGCTTTTTGTTTTATGAAAAACAGAAAACCAAACTGTTTGATAATTGTTTTTAGTTTTCAATTTTTAAAAAAGTTAGAGAGATATGTTAGAAAAAAAATATATGTCGAGACATGAATAATAAATGTTTAAAGATATAAAAGATAAATTTTAGAGAGATAAAAAAAGAAAGAAAAACTAAGAAGAAGAATTTTAGTTGGAGTTATTTAAAAAGTAATTAGAGATGGAAAAAAAAATCAAAGGAAGAGAAATTTTAGAAAAAAAAATTAAAGAAAAAGATAAAAATGAAGAGTAACAATAAAGTTGAGATCAAAAGATAGAAAAAAAAAGACAAAGAATATTTGTAGTTAGAGAAAATTTGGGAGAGAAAAATTTTAGATAGAAAAAAGTTAGAAAGAGATATTTGTTAGATGATAAAAAAAATAAGAGAAAAAAAGTGAGGGAGTAATTTTTAAGATAGATATGTTAGAGAAAAGGATAAATTTAGACAGAGAAAATTTAGAAAAATATTAAATTTGTAGAGAGAAAAATATGATACATTGAAAGAGAAATAAAAATGAAATTTATAGTAAGATGAAAGTTTTGGAGGGAGAAAGATAAATAAAAGTTATATAAAACTTTAGAGAGAGGAAAAAGCTTTCTAGAAAGAGAAACTTGGGGAGAATATAAATTTTTTAAAGAGAGAAATTTGTTAGAGAGATATGTCAAAAGAAAAAAAAAACTTTAGAAAAAATAATGAGTTTTTGAAAAACAGAAAACTATTTTTAATATCTACTTTTTTGTTTTTGAAATTTCTTTACAATTTCAAAAACATTTTTGCTAAAACAGAAAATTGAAAACTGAATTCAATAAAAAAAAAACAAAATAGTTATTACACGAGCCTTAAATTTTTGAATATATGCGGAATCAAATTAAAGATTAGAAACATTTTTTCTTAAAATTTAGGTTAAATTATATAAAAGACACATGTACTTTGCACCTTGTTTCAAGAATAACTTTATACTTTCAAAAACTTCAATACTACCCTTCAACTTGGTTAAATGTTTCAAAACTGTCATTGAACTAAAATTCTATTAAAAACTTCACTGTAAAATGAATTGGTTGCCAACAAGTGTTGCCTTACGTGGAAGTTGACATAAAATTTTGGTTCATCAAAATCGGAAAAAGTTGAAGTTAACATTGATAGCCACGTCATTTTTAGTGAAATTTTTAACAGAATTTTTGTTGAAGTGTAGTTTTAAAACATTTCGTAAAGTTGAAGAGTAGTTTTAAGACTTTTGAAAGTATAACAGTACTTTTATAATAAAGTATAAAGTATAAGAGTATTTTATATAATTTAACCTAAAATTTATATACAATTTCAAAACATTTTTAAAAAATTAGATATATTTCAATAAATATTTCAATTTAATTAAAAAGAATAAAATATGTTAAATTAGACAGCTTTGAAATTGTAAATTTTGATGTCATATCAAAATTATTTAATTTGAATTAAAAATGCAACCAAAAGGAAAGGAAATGGTAGAATATATATCTATATATAAAGAGAAAGAATAGAGAAAAAAAATGGACGGAGCCGGGTCGATGCACGCGCTTAGCCAACCAGTCAGTGATGCTTTTTCAAGATATTTGTCGAAATGTCATAGCTATATCAAAAATCGGCAATATGGGGTAAAAATGAGTTTTACCCGTCTTTGTATATTGGGAGGGTCCGATTTTCGATATAATGCCAATATTTCGGCCATATTTTGCGATTTTTAACTCCTTCAGGATATGTTAGCTTGGGTTTCTCCAACGCCAACCAAATTCGCTTGTAGTGGATGGGAAACAATAAAACAATGAAAGAGCGTTGGTCACTGGAACGGAACTACAAGAAACTACTTAGATTCTCATTTTTTAGAAAAATTTTCTAAATTTTAGAAACAAGAAACAAGAATGTTTATCACACAGATCTATTTTTTGAAAAATGAAAAAACGTAACAAGTGACAAGTATAGAAGTATTTTTTAGTGAACGTTTACCAAAGGCAAAATGAGTGATTTATAAGGGAAAAAAATTAACCGTGAAGAAAAAATTTACGTTTGCGTTGAAGAAATAGGGAAAAAAAAAACTAGTGGTTAATTTTTTTCTCTTATAAATCATGAGTTTGTCTCAATTTTTAAGCGAGTTCATGTCATCTTCCACGTAGTACTATTGGCAGCCACCTCAATTTTCTGTTAAGTTTTTAACAGAGTTTTAGTTAAAAGATAATTTTGAAACATTTAACAAAGTTTAATGATAGAATTGAAACCTTTGAAAGTATAGAGGTATTTTTTAAACAAACAACAAAGTTTAGGCGGTATTTTATATATTTCAAGGAAAAATTAAGAGAAAAAAATAAAGAAATAGTTACCAAATGCAATTTTTTTTTTATCAAAAAAGAGAAAATGTGAAATAAGAAATGGAAAAAATATTGCACAATTCTATTTTCATTTATTAAAAAAGAGGAAATAAGAAATGAGAAATGGAAAATTACTTTTTTTAATAGTTTAACAATTGTAAGATTTGGAGATCGAAGCATCAATTTTTATGATGGTAAATACTTTTTGAAGAAAAAAAAAAAACAAAGTGGAATCTCTCCGAACTATTTTAAATTAAAATTAAAAGAACATCATAAAATAATTTAAAAAGTTAATTTATGCAACATTTCTTAAAAATAATTCTTAAAAAATGAAGGCAAAGAGCTCATTAAACTTCCCATAAGATAAACAAAACTTCACAGCATTATCTTTTATCTTGGAAGGTTATATTCTATTTAAGTTGCAGAATTTTCAATATTATTTCATTTTGATCCTAAATTTTCAAACTTTTTATTTTAGTACCTACACTTTCAAATTTATTCCACTTTAATTCTTAAACTTTTAAAATGTATTAAATTTTATAAAGTAATCATTTTACTTCTTATTAATTGTTTATCATTACTTGTTTAATAGATATATAATGTAATTTGTACTAAAAAAAAAAAAGGATAAATAACGTAACTTTGAATGTATATCAATTTATTGATAATATTGAGATGTGCATTAACCTCCACATAAGTTGGTTGAAAGATGTACTGAGTTAACATATATTAGAGAGGCAAGTCCAACTTGATTTCAAATTGGAATTTCAACTTCTGATAATAAATTGTAATTTATCAAGGACCATAACACTCAAATAACCAAGAAACACACATACACCATTCAACAATCAATGAATAATAAAAAGGTTGTTAGGAGTGCAAACAAATATCTCATATTACCTAGGAAATGGGGAGATCCATAGTATATAAAATGATGAGTTCAATAATGTGAGGGTGGAAATTCATATCATTTTTTTCTTTTGAGTTCAACAACGTTAACACGTGAGAGTAAGAATTTGAAACCATGACATTTTGGAGAATAGATATACAACGGCTTAATTAACCAATTAAATGATGTCTAAGTGGCAAGTGACATTTACAGTTGGTGACTAAAAATTAATACTCAACTAATTCACATTTAAGTAAAAGAAAAACATACAAGGATACCCATAGGAGATTTTGATTTTTAGCTTCACAAAAATAATTTTTCTATAAATACCACGCCTTCGTCCCTACCCTCCCCACACAAAAACAATTCTCACCATCTCTCCCTCCCTCCCAACAGCAATACTTATATACACTCATTTTCTTTCTAATGGCAATGTGCTCGACCACCACATTGGCCTTTAAAGTACAAAGGTCCCAATCAAAATTCGTTGCTCCAGCAAAGCCTACACCCTGTGAGTTTAAACAACTTTCTGATATCGATGATCAAGAAGGCTTAAGATTTCAAGTTCCAATAATACAATTCTATGAACATTATCCAAGTTTGTCGAGGCGAGACCCTGTGAAAGTGATAGGGGAGACAATTGCAGAGACGTTGGTGCTTTGCTATCCTCTTGCTGGAAGATTGAGAGACGGGCCGGGCAACAAGCTATTTGTGGAATGCAGTGGCGAAGGAATCTTGTTCATTGAGGCAGGCGCAGATGCAACTTTAGAACAGTTTGGGGAAGCTCTTCAACCTCGATTTCCATGCATTGATGAGCTTCTTTATGACGTTCCAAACTCTGATGGGATTCTTAATTATCCATTATTACTCATCCAGGTATGCTTCATTATTAGTTTATTATATATATTTGAGTTCAAATAACATGTGAGGATGAAAGATTTGTATCCACTTGGCCTCGGAATCACTACCATATTAAATTTACCATAACCACCAACTTAAAGCTTTTGAGTTTAATAATAATAAATTATATATTGTAAAAAAAATGATTTAAAAACATATATATATTTATATATATTTTTTTTGAGTTCAACAACACGTGGGGTTGAAATTCGGCCCCACGATCTTTATATTTTTTAACAAATTGAGCTATGTTCGATTGAATAAAATATATATTTAGTTAGTGATTAAGACTTGCTTAAGTTGTTATTGTATACCATAAAACGATGTTTACGTCCAGGCGGATCGACATGGGGTGCTGAGTGTCACGGTCATACGTCTTTGAACCGTGCGGCGCCATAATCTTGACTCGATCATGGCCAGCCTTAAGGGGAACTTTAGCCCCAATAATGTTTTTGCGATTCCTTGTGGCTTCGTCGGACCTTAGGCGAGGTTCTCTCGTCCTCAACCAAACTTGTCTCATGCGGAACTAAACATCGTTCGGCCATACACTTCCCCTGATACGTATTTTCCATCGCGCGCGACCCTAATCGAGGAAGGTGATGATGTAAAGAACCCCAAAACGACATCGTTTTGGGGTTTTTAGGGTTTCAAATTAATTAGGCAAAATGACGTCATTTTGAATTGCCAAAATGACGTCGTTCAACTAATGACAAGAGCTTTTAATAAAAAATTCAAAATGGCGTCGTTTTGATATAAACAAACCTCACTCTTTGATGACGGTGTTAAACCCACATCATTCCAAACTTTAAAAAAAAGGGAAAAAATTTCAAAAAAATTAGGCACATTTTTAACAAACTGTCATTATTGTGTCAGTTCGTCATCGTTTATAAATTATCAACTGACATCTAAGGTCTCAATTGTTGTAGTGTCTCAAGAGAAACCTAATGGTCACACAACCAAATGAATTATAGTTTTATCCTAGCAGCAACTTCCTGCTAACGGACAAGAGTTTAGTTGCACCTTATTACAAGTAAAAGGACCAATGAGACGACCAATAAAAAGACCGACTCTAAGTGAAACATTTCCCAACTTGAACCATAACATCAAATTTTCAACCCATCTCTCTCTCATGTCTCCTCCCTGGCATCATCGGGGTCCTCGTGCTCGTCGTAACTTACGAAATCTTTGGGGTGTAAGTATGTGAAAACTTAGTATGTAGCCCCCACTTGAGGGGCCAAACACAAATAACATAGTAATCAAGTCAAGGTTCATAATTCACTACCCATACAAACCTATCATCATGCCTAGCTCAATCACACATAATTCACCACGCAAAATTTTATTTTACAACTAGACACAACTATTAATAGAACAACCACAATCACGCAAACATTGATTCATAGATAGAGCCATTGACCATTGACCTTTTGTAGACAATGACTCAAATAAGCTCTTAATAACCTCAAAGCGCAACCCTTGACCATTTTACTCAAGGCCTTGGAACTTCATTTATTGGCCCTTGACCATTTATACTCAAGGCCCCAATCCTATTGGCCCTTAACCTTTTTAACTTAAGGACCCAATGCACACTCAGCTTCTCTAATAACATCGACCCTCGACTCTTTGCACCCAAGGCCCTGATACTTAAGACTTTTCAACCCCTGACCTTTTAACCTCTGACCCTGAAAAGTCTCCTCTTTTCCCATCCTTTACATAAAAGTGTCCCAAACTCATTTCACATAAAAGGTCATACATCACATCTTACACCTTCGAAGCATTTGACTTTAAAATACACAGACCTTCATAATCTAAATTCAAGAAGTTCACATATTCCCTACATGCAACATCACGGCACAGTCCAACCACGTAAAATCAACCACAACCATATGGCACGTTAAGTCTACAAATTTCAGCATGCTCACCTTGTGCAACTCAACTAATACACATAACTCAAGTGTTGGTTTAATAAACGATTAACTAAATTCTCATCAACATACTAGGGACCCTTACACACCATAAAATATTTCAGCAAGATAACAAACTGCTTAAGCTTAGTAAACACACTACCATTTCAACATAGCAAGTACGTTATTTTAACCTAACAAGGCCACAACATTTTTCTGTATACTTTACAAGTACTGCTTCAATCAATATTCGCATTTCTCACCATACATTCTACAAAAACAATGTCTCCAATGGGACAACAACGTAAGCGCCACAAAATTTTAGCATACTTTTTCTCCTGTAACTCAACAACCACCACAATTTTAAACAAGCAACAGTCATACCATACGCATCTTCCTCAATAAACTAGACCTCAATAATTTTCAGCAAGCCCTAAGTCCACCTAGCTCATTTACCCATTTCACACAACCTCACCAACAAGCTTCCGACACTTACAACGTCATAATACTCCAAGCATTATCTATAGCTACCATGTACAAATACAAATACAAAAAAAAAAAAAAACACTTACATGACTTCCAACATGTTTTCATAGGTATAGACTCAACAAAACTTTTCGAACATGCAACTATAGTCACCCAAAACAACATATTAATTATCCATAAATTTTCCAGCAAGCTTTCTCACATATAAACTGACTAGAACCCCCAAAACACTAATTTACAGCCACTCCAAATGACATAAGGATCACCCATTAACTTTTCACAAACTTTCCAGGATGCCTTCACACATTTAAACTCAACATAACTTCTGACACACTAATTTACAGTCACTCTAAATGAAATTTGATTAACTTTCCTCAAACTTTTCAGCATGCTTTCACCCATAAAAATTCAACAGAACTTCCAAAGCATCAATTTACAGTCACACTACTAACACATCAATCATCAACAAATTTTCCTCAAATTTTCCAACATGCATACATTCTTATAATCACATCCAAGGGCTCCAAACAGTTAAGTTTCAACCGCTACAATAATGTAATAAACACCCACACTTTCTAGCATAGAAATGTCATGTTTATAACTTGAACAAGCAATTACCCAACAATTTCCAACATGCTACTCAACATTAAAGTATACAAAGATGAATAGTAAACACAAAAATCACACTCAACACAAATCATGCAAAGCAACCAATTTTCCCATAAGTAAGAACTACTTGCTCATTTCTGGTATAAGCCTCAATTTGACTCAGCTAGTTCCTAACATGATAAGAGTTTTTATAAAATTAATGGAACTATACTGAATGAAATTGGCCTGAAAGGATTAGATCGGAGGGGTTATACCAACTCTAAATGCAATTTCCTTGCTGGTTGGTCTCCGACAAGGGTCGTTACTTCCAAACGAGTTTTTGTGGTAGCGTGGGTTTCTCGATTCAAGCTTTGACGAGGCTTATTACTTCCAATCGGGTCTTTGTGAGGCGTGGGCCTCCCTATTCAAGCTCTAGAGGCATATAAAAGAGTCTTGAAATGAATGTGGGTTGGTTTTCTTACTCGCGTGCATTGCTGTCATAAACCGCCGTTATCGCAGTCGTTATTAGTTGCTTCGACCGCTGTTTGCATCGTGTCGCCGACGATAGCCATGAAGGGTAAAGGAGGAGAGGTGTGGGCAACTAGGTAATAAGGAGAGATGAAAAGAAAATTCCTAGAGTTTTTCTTCTCTTTTCTTTTCCCCTCTTTTCTCTTATTTTTTTCATTAAGTGGGGAAAAATATTAAATTATTAAATAAGGGAGCCTTGGGTTCCAAAATCCTTTGTTTTTTTCTCTTTTACCAAGCTTATAATCCTGGGTGGAGGAATCATCCACATTCCAATACTTATAATTCTGGGTGGAGGAATCATCCTAATTTCTCTTGGAATCAAGAAGGTAATGATCACGATCCGCCAATGTAGTAGAAGAAAAAATTTTCACCTCAGCCTCAACAATATATACCACAATAGAACAGACCCATGCCACAGCAAAATCCTGGAAATTCTTGCATTTTGTTGGAAAACATGATGATGTACATGGCAAAGAACGATGCTATGATTTAGAGCCAATAAGGTTCATTGAGAAATTTAGAGATTCAGATTGGACAATTGGCAAATGAGTTAAAGGCTCGACCTCAAGGATAACTTCCTACAGATACTGAAATTTCGAGAAGGGAAGGTAAAAAACAAGTGCAAGCAGTAGAACTTATGAGTGGTAAGTCATTAGCTGGAACAAGTTCTTTGCCACAACAAAAGAGTGTCAATCAGAATTCTGTCGAGCCACAAGACAGTGCGAGCAATGAGGTAAGAATTGAAGAAACAACATGAGACAAATATGAAGTAGAAGTAGCTATTAAAGCAAAACATACAAAACCGTAGAAATCTAACCCTGTTATTCATTTTAAGCTCTCGCCACCTCCTTACCCATAAAGATTCAAACAGAAAACTCAAGAGGCTCAATTCAAGAAGTTTTTAGAGGTACTGAGGGAAGTTCACGTAAACATACTATTAGTAGAAGCTCTTGAGCATATGCCAGATTATGTGAAACTTCTTAAGGACATTCGGACCAAGAAGAAGAGGCTAGGAGAATATGAAACGGTTTCTTTGAATGAAGAGTGTAGCGTATTTTTGAAAAATAAGCTACCTTCAAAAGTTAAGGATCCTGAATTCTTCACCATTCCTGTTTCGATTAGAGGGAAAGAACTGGGAAGAGTATTATACGATTTTGGAGCTAGTATCAATCTCATGTCATTATCCATATACAAGAAACTAGGAGTGGAAAAAGCAAGGCCAGCCACTACATAACACTTCAACTCACTGAAGGGCAATTACTTATCCTGAAGGAAAGATTTAAGATATTTTGATACCAGTTGACAAATTCATATTCCCAGCTGATTTCATCATGTTGGATTATGAAGCTGATAAGGAGATGCTTATAATTACCTTTCTTAGCAGCAGGCCGAATGCTAATTGTTGTTCAAAAAGGAGAATGGATAATAAGAGCTCATGACCAGGAAGTTAAGTTCAGTGTGCTTGATGCCATGAAATATCCACCAGATGTTGAGAAATGTTCCTCAATTCAATTGCTGAAAAAAATTGTGGAAGATGCATTGAGATAGAATCGCAAGAGTAGCATATTCAACAATCTGGGGATGTTGAATCTCTAAATGCAGAATGTGTGATCAGTTGTTCTAAGACAAAAAATACACAGGTATGTGAGGTTTCTTACTACAAGGAAACATTTGACACTTTGGATTTGAGTGACAGAAAATCTCCACCTATGAAGCCATCTGTTGAGAAACCACCATAGCTAGGGTTGAAGTCTTTACCAATGCATTTGAAGTATGTCTACCTTAGTGAGAAGGAAACATTGCCCATTGTTGCAGCAAATTTATTGCCAGAAGATGAATACCGATTAATTCAATTGTTGAAGCAATACAAGAAGCAATTGGCTGGACATTAGCAAACATTCAAGGTATCGACCCATCTTTTTGCATGCATATATCAATCTAGAAGATGAAAATTTCAAGTCTATAGAACAACAAAGAAGATTGAATCTAGCCATGAAGGAAGTTGTGAAGAAAGAAGTCATCAAATGGTTAGATGCTGGAATTATTTACCCTATTGTAGACAGTAATTTGGTCAGTCTTGTTCACTGTGTGCCTGAGAAAGAAAGAATGACTGTGATCACCAATGAAGCTAACTTATCCTTACAAGGACAACTAGAGGTTGGAGGGTATATATGGATTATAGGAAGCTAAACACAGCTACACATAAGGATCACTTCCCTTTACCTTTATGGACCAAATGTTGGATAGGCTCGCAGGTCAAACTTACTATTGTTTTCTAGATGGTTATTTTAGGTACAACCAAATTAGTATAGCCTCTGATGATCAAGAGAAAACAACATTTACTTGTCCTTATGGTACATTTGCATTTAGGAGAATGCCTCTTGGTCTCTACAACACTCCAGAACTTTTCAGAGATGTATGATGACTATTTTCTCGGATATGGTTGAATCAATTATGGAAGTGTTTATGGACGATTCACCACTTGTTTAGACAATTTAGGTAAAGTTTTGAAAAGATGTGAAGAGACTAACTTTGTCTTAAATTAGGAAAAATGCCACTTTATGGTGAAGCAAGGTATTGTTCTAAGCCATAAGATTTCAGGGAAAAAAAAAGTGGATAGAGCCAAAATTGAGATCATTGAGAAGATTGAACCACCAACTTCTGTTAAGGGAATTAGGAGTTTCCTTGGTCATGCAGGTTTCTATCAAATGTTTATCAAGGACTTTTCTAAAATCTCCAAACCACTTTCCATGTTATTAGAAGCTAACTGATCTTTGAGTTTGATGCAGATTGTTTGAAAGCTTTTCAAGTGTTGAAGAAGGCATTAACCACTGCACTGATCTTTTCATCACCAAACTGAAGTTTACCCTTCAAATTGTTATCCGATGCGAGCAATTATGCTATTTTTTCTTTCAAAAAATTTAGATCATATATGGTAGGTTCTAAAGTTACTTTTTTACAAATCATGTAGTAATTCGCTACCTACTGGTGAAGAAGGATGCAAAGCTAAGGTTTATCAGATGGGTGTTCCTGTTACAAGAATTTGATTTGGAGATCAAAGACAAGAAAAGTTTAGAAAATTATGTTGCAGGTCATCTGTCTAGGGTTGAGCAAACAAAAGAAATGCTATAGCAACCAGAAATCAAAGACTGTTTTCAAGATGAGCAGTTATTTATGGTAGCTCATATTAATGATATTGAATTACCATGGTTTGTAGATATTGCTAACTGTTTGGCTGCAAGTTTGCTACCTTTAGAATTAACGAAGCAACAACTAAATAAATTTCTCCATGATGTGTGCTTCTATTTCTGGGATAGTCTGCATGCAGTGTGCTGATGAAATTGTAAGAAGATGTGTTTCACAATTAGAAGTTTTAGTAATATTGAACATTGTCATACAACACCCTATGGATGATACTTTGGAGGGCAAAAGACCGCAGCTAAAGCATTGCAATCCAGATATTCTTGGCCTTCTATGTTTAAGGATACTCACATATTTAGCAAGACATGTGGTAAGTTTCAAAGAAAAGGAAACATTGAATCAAAGATGAAATGCCACTGACTTTCATTTTAGAGATAGAGTTATTTGATATCTGGGGGATTGATTTTATGGAATCTTTTCCCCCTTCGAATGGTAACTCCTACATTTTGTTAGTTGTTGACTATGTGTCAAAATGGATAAAGGCAATTGCTTGGGCTCAAAATGATGCTCAAAAAGTTTTAAAATTCCTTCAAAAGAATATCTTCACTAGTTTTGGAACTCCACGTGCTCTAATAAGTGACAAAGGATCTCATTTTATTAACAAGATTCTAAGTAATTTATTAGCAAAATATGGTGTAAAGCATAGAGTATCCAACTCTTATAACCCACAAGCCAATGGTCAAGTTGAGGTTTCCAATAGGGAGATTAAGAGAATCCTAAAGAAGGTTGTTAACCCAACTAGGAAAGATTCGTCTTTCAGTTTACCAGATGCTCTTTGTGTAGGAATCGAATTCCCAGCGGAAGCGGTTGAACGCTTAATGCATTTAAACATGAATTTGGGTAGAGTGAAAATTTACAGAAAACTAAAATACAGAGAACGATAAACATTACCTTTGAAGAACTCTTCTTCAACTTCGTGAAATTCCTGTATCACGAACACTACCACTTAAGGTACCCGTTATTCTCTTAGGAAATTAGGCCTTGGATGTGTGGTCTCCAAAGTTTGGTAGAGGGAATTAGGGGGAG
>JAOANK020182919.1:0-16687 GCA_026257165.2 Telfairia occidentalis
TTTCCATAATTATTTTGAGCTAATTAGAGTGTATAGATCCTTCTTCCGCTGTGCATGCATGTTGATGTATCCTTCACAACTACCACGTTGCCTAACCCTTTTCTATCTTGTATCTCTATTTCAAACTCTTTCAATAATAAGATCCACCGAATCAGCCTTGGCTTGGCATCTTTCTACATCAACAAATACTTTAAGGCTACATGATCTGTTGGGATTATCACCTTGCTACCCAATAATTATGCTCTAAATTTGTCATATGCAAAGACCATTGTCAGTAATTCCTTCTCTATTGTAGTGTAATTGAGCCATCACTCATTTAATGTTCTACGGACATAGTAGATAGGATGTAGACACTTCTCTTTCCTCTGGCAAAGCATAGCTCTTACAGCAAAGTTGCTAGCATCACACATTAATTTAAATGGTAGTTGCAAATTAGGTGTTGAAATGATTGGGGATGAGATCAAGGCCCTCTTTAGTGTGCTAAATGCTCTCTCACAGTCAACATTGAATTCAAATGGTCTATTACGTTTACGCAGTAGGTAAAGTGGTTTGGTTATTTTGGAGAAGTCCTTGATGTACCTCCTATAGAAACCAGCATGTCCTAGAAAACTTCTGACTCTTTTTACTGAAGTGGGAGGTTGTATCTTTTCTATTAAATCTACGTTTGCTCTATCCACTTGAAGTACTAGCTGAGAAACTTTATGCCCCAAGCCTATCCCCTCATTTACCATAAAGTGGCACTTCTCCCAATTTAGCACTAGATTAATCTCCTCACATCTCCTTATTACCTTTAGTAAATTTTTTAGTCATGAATCAAAATTCTTTCCAAACACAGAGAAATATTCCATGAAAACTTCCACTATTGATTCTACCAAGTCTGAAAATATTGCAATCAAGTACCATTGGAAAGTGGCTGGAGCATTAGAAAGGCCAAAAAGGCATCCTTTTAAATGCAAATGTGTTGTTTTGACAGGTGAATGTTGTTTTCTCTTGCTCTTGGGGGTCAATGATGATTTGGTTATATCTGAGTATCCATCCGAAAAACAATAATAATCTTGTCCTGCTACTTTATCCAACATCTGATCTATAAAAGGTAATTGGAAATGATCCTTCTTTGTGGCTTTATTTTAAATTCTATAGTCCATACAAACTCTCCAACAAGTTACAGTTCTAGTAGGAATGAGTTCATTGTTGGCATTGGAGACCACTGTTATCCCTCTCTTGTTGCCTATTAACTCTTAGAATAAGAGTTAAGGTAGGTTTAATTTGAGTGCATTTGCAGTCATGAATGACGATATGATATCCTTTGAGCTGAATTTATGATGCTTATCACTTGCATTTGCCTTTGAATTAAATTATTGATGATTGGTTGATTGGCTGATTGAATGAACTTCAAGAAAAGTTCATTACTAATCTATGATAAAATGTCAATTTCGCTGTAGCATTCCAGTTGACAGAAGGAATTCCTACTGCATTATTGAGCTGGAAGCAAAAGGTAGTGATTTGGAACCTCATTAATTGAGCTGTCATTTGGCATGTGACTAAGCAGAAAGAACCATAGAGAAGGCTCCATTGTGGATCAATTAGCCAATTCAACCCTTCTTTGATGCTCAAGTGGATAAGATGGTGGAGGGAGATAAAAAGAAAGGGGAGAGAGCCCCCATTTACGGATGACGCTTCATTCCTCTATTTTTGGAAAAGGAGACAAAGGAATATGGAGAGCTATCCTAGAAGAAATTGTTGAAGAAGGAAAGGGAGAGCAGAAGAATCTCTTTGGGGAAAGGCACTTTTGGAAAGAAGACTTTCTCATTCTCTCCCTCCACATCTTTTGTCTTATTCTCTTCACTTTATTTTTAGCTAGAGTTAAACTTCATTTCTCTTGTAATCTCTATGTATTCGAACCTCATAATTTCTTTAAGTATGTTTGGATTAATTTTTGTTAGCTGTTTTTCTTTACACTTGAACATGAACTAAGTACTCTAAGGCAAAGGTTAGGGATTTGACTTTGTTGGTTTGTTGGAAGTTGTACAACAACTCCTATCTGACTTCTATAAAAAATGTTATTGATTTCACTTTTTGATGATCGAATTGTATGGATTGACCACCTTTACAATTTGCTTTTTAATAAGAACTTGTAAAATGCAGTATTAATAGAACCCCTTAATACTCCCATTAGTAAATATGTTTTATGGGTTGTGAGTGAGTTAGACATAACCTCTCCCAAATGCACTAAAAAGAACATTAGAGCTTGCAAGTAACTAAGAGCATGGAAATGAACTTAGAAGTTTAGCTTCGGGAGAAACATAAGAAATGTTCAATGGTATTGAGTCAGTGGCAGAATTTCTACATCAACCCCTAGCAGACAGTAGTTGAATTCCCTAACTTAGGCCTATTTTCATTAATCTTGTTTAAAAATTGCCATTAAACCCCTTGTAAATTTTACTTGTTAATTTCTTTTAGCTTATTTTTCGTCTTTTAACAATAAAAAATTTTGTTACCATTACTCTTCTGAATAACACTTTTGAGGATAAATTTTGTTAACTTATCCCTGTAGACCGACCTTGTTTACTACTACTCCAGAGTGTACACTTGCACTTTGTGAGTTTCAACAAGTTTTTGGCGTGTTGATGGGATAGGTGCAACAAAATTATTTGTAAAAGTGAGTTTAAGTGAGTTTAGTGCTTCAAGAAACTGATTAAGCTGTTGTGGGTTGTAGGTACTTTGCATGTGCATGAACAAATTTCCTGGCCTAGAATTCTTACTAGAATTTGACCCTGAAATTGAGAGAACTCTAAAGAGAATCAGAAGAGAAAGAACAGGAAGACTAGATCAGGAAGAAGGTCAACAAGCTATGGCTGAGTTACCAAGTATACCAGTTATGAATCCACAACCAGCTAATGCAATTAATTAGGCCATTAACCCTGGAAATATAGTGCAAATTGCTGATGATAGGGAGAGAGCCATATTTGATAATGCAGCCCCAAGATACAATGAACTGATTCCAGTTATTGTAAGACCTGGAATTCAAGCACAACATTTTGAGCTAAAGCCTGTGATGTTTCAAATGCTTCAATCCAAAGGGAAATTCTATGGTCTACCTGCTAAAGGCCGTCACCAACATCTCAAGTCCTTTGAGGTTTGTGACTAGTTTGTGATCCCTGGAGTATCAGGAGAAGCTTTGAGGTTAACTCTTTTTCCTTATTCACTTGCTGGTGATGCTCTAGCATGGCTGGGAACTTTAGTGTTGGAGTCTATAACCACTTGGAATGAGATGGCAAGACAATTCTTGCTGAAGTATTTCCCTCCAACAAAGAATGTCAAGCTGAAAGGAGACATAATTCCATTTAAGCAAGGGAATGATGAATCCTTCAATGAAGCTTGGGAGAGATTCAAGGGAATGCTCAGGAAATGCCCCCACATGGTTTACCACATTCTCTTCAAATGGAAGCATTTTACTATGGACTAACTAAAGCATCCAAGCTAGTAGTGGATGCATCTGCTAATGAAACTTGGTGACTAAGTTCTACAATGAAGCAGTGGAGATCTTAGATACAATATCAACCAACCACAGTCATTGGTCGGATCTTAGAGGAGAAGTTGACATTGTGGGTAGGACAAGAGGGAAATTAGAGCTAGATACCTTGTCTGCTTTATCAGCTCAAGTGTCTACCATGTCTAACATGCTGATGAATTTCACCATGGGTAATGTAACTCAGAACACAGCCACAGTGAATTAGTTCAATGTAGTGTTTTGAAGCTATTGTGGAGAAAATCACTTGATGAAGCATTATCCTACCAACCCTACCTCAGTATACTATATTGGGAATCATAATGCCCAGAGAAACAATTCTTTAACTTAAACCTACAACCCTAGTTGGAGGTAGCACCCAAACCCAGCAACCAAGGTGGGCGAGGGATTACTTCAACAAACCAAACTAATCCAAGCCACCGTCCTGGTTTTCAACCATACCAACCACACCCCCAACAAAATCAGTAAAGGCAGCCATTACCTAATCAGGTAATTCTTGGAACTTCTTTAGAGAGTTTAATGAAAGAGCACATGGCGAGAAACGATGCTGCCATGCAGAGTCAGCAAGCTTCCATCAAGAATTTAGAGCTGCAGATGGCTCAATTAGGCACCAAATTGGAGAACAAACCACTTAGCAAGCTACCATCTAATACAGAAAACCCAAAAAGGGGAGGAAAAAAGTAGGTACAAGCCATAGAGCTGAGAAGTGATGAGAAGCTGAATGAAAAGCAAGCTGAAGTACAGAAAGGGTAGAAGGAACGTAATACACAAAACAATGTTGAGATTGAGCAAAAGAGTGAAGAATAGGCAAGGACTGATTGTGATGGTTCAGTTTCTCCAGAAGTTAGAGAGAAAGAAAAGCCTAAGAAAGTAGTAGTCGAAGATCTCACCATAGGCAGAAATGAGGAAGTGGTTAACAAGAAAATAAGGGACGCTCCTATTTTAAACCACCACCTCCTCCATTTCCTCAAAGGCTGAAGAAGCAAGAGTAAGAACATCAATTCAGGAAGTTCCTAGATGTGCAAAAGTAGCTACACATAAATATCCCACTGGTGGAAGCCTTAGAGCAAATGTCATCCTATGTTAATTTTTTAAGGACATTCTTACAAAGAAAATGAGGCTGGTAAAGTATGAGATGGTTTCCCTAACAGAGGAATGTACTGCAATCTTAAAGATTAAAATCCTTCCAAAAGTAAAAAATTCTGGGACCTTTACTATTTTTGCCTCAATAGGAGGAAAGGAGTTGGGAATAGCTCTTTGTGATCTTGGTGCCAGCATCAACTTGATGCCCTTATCCATTTATAAGAAGCTGGGAATAGAAGAAGCAAAGCCTACCACAGTGTCCTTGCAATTAGCTGATAGATCAATCACTCATCCATAGGCAAAGATAGAGGACAAATTGGTGCAAGTGGATAAATTTATTTTTCCTACTGACTTCATCATCCTAGATTATGAGGCAAACAAAGAGGTGTCTATTATTCTTGGGGGCCCATTTTTGGCAACTGGACGAACTCTTATAGATTTGTAGAAATGAGAACTTACTATGAGGGTTCATGATCAGCATGTGACATTCAATGTCTTTGATGCTATGAGGTGTCCATGAGAATTAGAGGAATGTTCTCAAATTCATATTATTGATGATTTAGTTCAGAAAATGTTTGAGAAAAATTACAGTTTATAGCATAATCAGAATTTTGGGGAAATTGAGTTAATTGAGACAGATACAGGGGACAGTAATGTTGTAGCAGAAGACAGTGTTCACAAAATAATGAGCACCAGAAGGTTTGAATCACTAGAGCTATTAGAGAGGCAGTCTAAACCAATCAAACTGTCATTAGTGGAAGCCCTAGAACTTGAAATGAAGCCCCTACGTGACCACCTCAAATATGCCTATTTGGGGGAGAGAAATACTCTTCTCATAATTATTACTGTAGGATTGGTTAGGGAACATGAAGAAGCTTTGCTAAATTTGTTGAAACAACATAAGGGAGCCATTGGCTGAACCATAGTAGACATTAAAGGGATAAGTCCATCCTACTACAGCATAAAATCAACTAAGACGATGAAAACTTTAAATCAGTTGAGCAGCAAAGGAGACTCAACTCATTCATGAAAGAGGTAGTAAAAAAGGAGATTATAAACTGGCCTGATGCAAGCATTATCTACCCTATAGCTGATAGTAATTGGGTTAGCCCAGTTCAATGGGTGCCTAAAAAGGGAGGCACCATTGTAGTAGTCAATGAGGCAAACGAATTGATCCCCACAAGGACTGTTACAGGCTGGAGAGTCTGTATGGACTATAGACGGCTGAATAAAGCTACCAAGAAGAACCATGTTCCATTACCCTTCATTGATCAAATGTTGGACAAATTGGCTGGTCAAGACTTCTATTGTTTTCTTGATGGATACTTTGGATACAACCAGATAACCATAGCACCAGCTGATCAAGAAAAGACTACTTTCACATGTCCTTATTTCACCTTTGCCTTTAGAAGGATGTCTTTTGGACTATGTAATGCACCAACTACTTTTCAAAGGTGCGTGATGGAAATATTCTCAGATCTGGTAGAATATATGGTGGAAGTCTTCATGGATGATTTTTCAGTATTTGGGAAAAATTTTGCAACATGTTTGAATAATTTGAGCAAAGTATTGGCAAGATGTGAGGAAACCAATTTAGCACTTAATTGGGAGAAATGTCACTTCATGATGATTGAGAGCATTGTGCTTGGTCGCAAGGTTTCTAAGAAAGGGCTTGAGGTGGATAGAGCTAAAGTAGAGGTAATTGAGAAAATGGAACCCCCTAGCTCAGTGAAAGGAATCAGAAGTTTCTTGGGTCATGTTGGCTTTTATAGAAGGTTCATAAAAGATTTCTCCAACATTTTCAAACCACTATGAAGCTTGCTGGAAGTGAATAGACCCTTTCATTTTGGGAAAGACTGTGAAGAGGCATTCAGAACTCTTCAAAGGGCACTTATATCAGCACCTATCATGGCAGCCCCTAACTAGGAGCTACCTTTTGAGCTAATGTGTGATGTCAGTGACTCTACTGTAAGAGCTACCTTTTGAGCTAATGTGTGATGTTAGTGACTCTCCTATAGGAATAATGCTTGGCTACCTTTTGAAGCTTGCTAGAAGGTAGCCAAGTAATGCTTGGCTAGAAAAAGGAAAAGAGCATTCACCCCATTTACTATGCCAGCTGCACCCTAAATGAGGCCTAGCTTAACTATACAACAATAGCAAATGAGCTATTAGTTGTGGTTTTTGCATTTGAGAAGTTCAGGGCATATTGGATAGGCACTAAGGTGGTGGTGCACACTAACCATGTTGCCCTCAAGTACCTGATGACTAAGAAGGATGCTAAGCTCAGGTTAATTAGATGGATACTACTACTACAGGAATTTTATGTTGAAATACAAGCCAAGAAGGGCACTGAGAATGTGATAGCTGACCATTTGTCCAGAATAGAGAAGCCCCAAGACAGGCTAGAGATCAAAGAAAATTTTCCAAATTAGCAATTCTTTGCCATCCAAGCAACTCCCTTAAGCACAACACCATGGTTTGCAGACTTGGCTAACTATTTGGCAAGTGGAATTCAGCCACCAGATTTGACCCCCTTGGCAATGAAAAAGTTTCAACATAAGGCTAAATTCTTCTATTGGGATGAACCCTACCTATATAAATAGTGCGCAGATGGAATCTTCAAAAGATGTGTGGCTTAACAGGAAATCCCATCTATTTTTTAGCACTGCTACAAGTCACTTTATAGAGGCCATTTTGGAGGATAGAGAACAGCATTCAAGCACAATGTAAGAGGAATGAAGGATTAAACAACATGCATGCATAGCAGAATGGATCAAAATTGCACTCTAAGTTGCTAAATTAAAAGGATAAACATGCATAATGTAAGAGGAAAAAACAAAGAAAAAGGGAACTAACTTTTGATGCCTCGAGTTCTTCCTTGATGCTCCACGATTTTGTTCACAATCGGATGCTGGACTACCATGCGAGTCTTCTCGACTATTCTCCAGCCTTAGAACGGATTGTGGGAGCCAAATTGAGGTGAAATTGAGGGAGAATTAGATGGGAGAAGAGTGTTCTAACACTTAGAACACTTCAATTTTGGAAACCAAAATAAAAATGAGATTCAATAATGGAATTAACCTTAATTAAGTTGAAATTTCTTCTATATATAAAAGTAATTTTGCATGTCACAAATGCACAAGAGATTGACACCTCAACCTCATGCATTTAGTGGGATTTGTTGCAACACAAGAAAATGACACCTCAATTTCTTGTAAGGAAAAATCATATTAGTGGATTTTTCCACTAACTTGATTTTTCCTTGTAATTTTCCTTTTTCTTTTTGATCAAATCAAAAATAAAAGGAAAATGTTAAATTAAAACTAATTTTAATTTAATGATATTATTTTAATATCAAATATCAAAATAATATTAAAACCACACCAATCCTGATTTTTTGAAAAATAATTTTTTCGAATATGAATCCCTATTCATATATATAATATTTAAATCTCAGTTAAATATTGTTTTCAACTTTTATTGTATGTTTAATTCACAATTAAACGTTGAGACGTTAAATATATCGAATATATTTAATGCTCACTCCCTTAATTGAATTTGAACGTTTCAAATCTATTCACCACACTGTTCTAACATTTTATCCAATTTGAGCTAGCCGAGGGACCTAATGGACTTATAGATCATGAGCTCCAACGATCAGAGATTAACTGGTTAAACTCTTTAACCTAGCTAACCAACTTTCGTTAACTAACGGGTCACTCCACTAAAGCCCGTAGCTGCACTCTCCTCACTATAGATATATTTCTATCCATTTGATATAACCATGATTAGTAAGTCAACCCTTCACAGGTTGTTCGTAATCTCAGCTAGGTCAAAATTACCGTTTTACCCCTAGATTGCTTCTTGCTCCGTAAGTACCACTGACCCTCTAATGAACAATTGGTTTGTGGTCCTACCACCAAACCGAGTCCCTCTCGGGCCAATGAGAGAGTGGGGCCCCTTGTTCAAGACCTGGAATCAACAGTTAAGGGAACAACCTCTCTACTATCCCTAAACTCGGGTAGGAGTGAATTTCATCTTGCACGACTATGTTCCCAGCTATCTACCCAGTCTTACCCCTGAAATGGGAGGCTTATTGAGCAGACGATGATGAGCCTCTCTCAGCCATGCAGATCTAAGGATAATCCCTAGTAAACAGGAGTTCATAGTTAGCTCAGGATTAAGATTGAGTTATCTAGGTCATCAATTATAAAATAAGTCAGTGTCTATCAATAAACAGTGTTATAAAGAAATAGTTACTATTTCGTGGTCCGGTCTTATGCAAACTCTTTGCATAGAACGCCCCCACTCACATGCCTCCACATGAACGATTTAGGATCACATCGTTTGTATCATATACAAAGTGGGTCGTGTCCTATAGTGTCCCCAGGATAAGGTACCCAGCCTAATCCTTATACTATAGACTATTTTGGCTATAGACTCAAACTTGATCCATTTTTATGTCTCCACATAAAGTCCAAGTATTCATACTATACCCATAGGTTCTTAGTTTATTGGATTTATAAAGCTATACTTAACATTTTACAAATTCAATAACAAATTTTCTAAATAACTTCAATAACCACTTTATTGAAAACATAATATGTTCATAAAGTTTACATACCATGAGTTTTAGGACATAAAACCCGACACTACCTCAGTGATGGATGAAGCAGATGGGAGAGTATTCAAGATCAATGGCCAAAGACTAAAGCAATACTATGAGGAGGACTTCAACAAGACCATTACCTCTTAGAAATTGATTGACCAACCTTGATGCAAGTTACACAAAGGACGCAGTTAAGTTAGTAAATTCCCCCATTTGTTCTGTTTATTGTTTTTCTTTTAAATTGTTCATCTTGTTAAGTTAATTTAGGTCTCAGTATAATCTGAATTAGTTTAGTTTAGTTTGATTTTTTTTTTTTTTTGAAGTTTGTGTTAAATAGAAAAGAAGAAAATAATATATCTCTTACCTAGGAAAATAAATTGGAATGTAGTTGTGAATTCAAAACAACATAGAGAGGGAAAATCATGTGATGGACATATGGGAAGAAGAAGATTTTTAGTGAACTTTTAATGCATTTATTTAGTGTGCAGAGGGGCAGATTTTATTTCAGATAAAGCTAGAAAAATCAGATTTCAGAAATAGATTTTGAAATCTGTGAGATTTGCTACAGCATTTAAGAAGGGAATCAATTCTTGTATCCGTTGGAACTTGCAGCATTTTGGAAAATGGCAGTCAAAATCTCTTGCATGTACAAGATCTGCTTCAGCATTTTGGGAAATATTCATCTGCTGTGAAAATGGAGTACTTTTTAATTTGATTCGTTTTCAAAATAAAAAGATCTCATTTTTCAAGTTTATTTGCATGCAACAGTTTGCATGGAAATCCTGCAGCATAAATTACGAGATTGACACATTGATATTCTATAAATAGAGGACATCATTCAAGGCATGCTTTATCACCTCCACTTTAATATCATTTTGCATATTCTGTGAGTCCACTATTGCTTCCATTTTCCCCCTCTTTACTGCACCAAATTCAAACACCACAATGGCTCCAAAATCAAAGAACATTTTTAAGAGTAAGAAGGGTAAGAGTGTTGAACCTAGCTCTCCTCCTGTGAGCCCTCCTCCTGCTAGGAAAACCACATCATCTAAAGGGAAGGCCTCATTAGATCAAGAGATTGTTCATTTTGACCAATCAGAGCCTGCCATTGAGGAAGAACAACAACACACTATTGTAGTGTCAAAAGAGAAATCTAAAAGCAAGAAGTCCAAAGGCAAATAACCAGTGATCCAAGAACAAGAAGGGGTGGAACAGACTGAAAAATTTAACTCCTAAAGCCCAAGAAAAGTATGAGCAGTTAAAGAAAAGCAAATTCTTGATGGAGATGAGATATGAGATGCCTCTTCAGGACTTGTCAGTAGTTGTTTCCTCAATAGTGGTGCAACATAATTGAAATACTTTCAATGCAAAGCTAGGTCCTATTTACATTGAACTTGTACGAGAATTCTATACAAATATTGATGAGGAGGAAGGATTTCAGCTAGTGGTGAGAGGAAAAGTGATTGACTGGTCTCAGGAGGTTGTAAATGCACTTTACAACCTTCCTAACAAATGCACTTTACAACCTTCCTAACCTACCAAGGCAGTGTGCAATTCTCTAGTGAAGGAGATTGATGAAGTTCAGCTCAACATTGCCTTGCGAGCAGTAGGCATGGAAGGAGCTCAATGGTGCATTTCCAAGGAAGGAAAGAAAACACTCCCAGGAGCCCACTTAAAATCAGCAGCCAACCTATGGCTTTATTTTGTCAAGCATAGAATCCTCCCAACCACACATGACTTCAGTGTTTCAGCTGAGATGATCATCTTTATTTATGCCATTATACAAGGAATGGGGATAGATGTAGGCTAGTTCATTTCCCTAGAGATATTTGGCTGCTCAAGAAAGACCACTGGGAAGCTATTTTGCCCAAGCTCTATAACAGACCTGTGCCTTAGAGCTGGAGTACCTTTGGAAGAAAATGAAGAAACTTGGGAGGAGAAGAGAGGCATTGACCACGTGGGAATAGTCAGGCTTACAAGGGAGGAAGGAAGGAGGCGTTGCACCAATGAGTTAATAGGCATGAACACTCTGATGGATCAACAAACTACAATGCTGCAACGAATGAGCTACAATGAATCGCAACAGCATACCTATTGGGACTATGCACACAATAGAGATATAGCCATTCGGAGAGCCATACAAGTCAACTTCTAGCACTCTTATTCTCCATTCCCCTGCTTTCCCAATGAAGTGTTAACCACTTGAGCCCTAGCTGAGAATCCAGTTGATGAAAATGCTGATTAAGGGAGGGTCCTGCCTCTTGATCATCTTTTTTCTCTTCATGTATTTTTATGCTTGTGCTGTAGGATGGTTGTGTGATGTATGTATGACCTTTTGGTGAAGGCCACTCTTGTCTTGCTGTTTTCTAATTGTCTGCTTCATGTTACTCTATTTTCATTACTGCTTGTAGTGTTTTCTCTATGATGTGCTTTATCTTTTTTTTTTTTTAAGTTCCCCCCTCTCTTATCATTGTGTACAACCCCTACTTTTGAATGAAATAGTCATATGAATGTTTGTCTCTAAATCTTACTATATTGATCCCTTTTGTAGCAAATTATTTGGTTAAGTTGGCTAGTATTTTTTAGGCATGATTCCCTTAACCCAAGCCACCCAACCTTATTAATTCAAAATGTTCTTTATGTTATGGGATCAACTCTAGCTAAGCCCTATAGAACTCTTATTCATTAGAGGATCTTCGATTTGAAATTCATCCTAAAGTATAAGTAGTTTGAGGGCTGCATGAGGTCCTTTCCTTCAGCAGTTGCTGTGTAACAGATTGCTTCAGCTTTCCAAACCCTTATTTCATTGAGGACAATGAAATCTTCAAGTTTGGGGGTATGGCCATCCATTTTGAGTACACTACTCCTTTCTTATTGAAAGTGAGTGTTTATCCAGATAGATTGGCAAAGTGAGTATACTTCTCCTTTCTTATTGAAACGAGTATCAACCTAGATAGATAAATTGTCTACAAAATTAATTCAGAATATCTTGATAAGGTGAGTCTCATCGTCAAAAAAAGAAAAGTGAGAGAGAGAGAAAAAAAAAAGAGAAAAAGCCAAAGGTAGAGCCAAATAAAGGGAAGGGGCTATGCATTGCAAACTCCAACCTTAATAAAGCCCAAAGGGCCATGTAATGCACTGGCCCCCTCCAAGCTCATAATATATATATATATATAATAAAATTCCATAAGCAAAAATCAAGAATTCACTACGTAAGGTGAAATGGAGTTGTAAGAAAGTTGAAGCATATGAAACTCAGTGTGCTGCTATTGTAGGTTGCACAAAGGATCTGTGATAGGAGTCTCCCTCAAATGAAAGCTACAACAGAAGAAATATCCAAAGGAGGTTAAATCAAGTTGATGATTAATCTGTTTGGCTTGACAAAAGCAGGTTCAAGCAATTGGATGGAAGTGTAGAGTGAGAAAGTTGTGTGGCGAAAGGTTTAGGGAGGAGTACCTAAAGATGTCTTTATCAACTCTAATTAAGTAAGTTTAATACAAAAGAGATCAGTAAGAATGGTTTAGAAAAGAATCCAAGCATTACTCAAAGACGAGTAATGGTTTAAGTTAGGGGGATTGTTAACTCTTAGAATAAGAGTTAAGTTGGGTTTATTTGGAGTGCATTTGAAGCCATGAATGAACTTATGATATCCTTTGAGCTGAATTTACGTTGCTTATCACTTACATTTGTCTCTGAATTAATGAATTGCTAATGATTGTGTGATTGGCTAATTGAATGAACTTTAAGAAATATTCATTACAAATATGTGATAAAATGTCATTTTGGTTGTAGCATTCCAGTTGACAGAAGGAATTTTAGCTGCTTTATTGAGCTGAAAGCAAGAGGCAGTAACGTGGAACCTCATTAATTAAGCTGTCATTTGGCATGTGACCAAACAGAAAGAACCATAGAGAAGGCTCCATGTGGATCAATTGGCAAATTCAACCCTTGTTTGATGCCCAAGTGGATAAGATGGTGGAGGGAGATAAAAAGAAAGAGGAGATCCCTCATTTATGGATGAAACTTCATTCCTCTATTTTTGGAGAGGGAGACAAAGAAATATGGAGAGTTGAAGAAGGAAAGGGAGATAAGAAGAATCTCTTTAGAGAAAGGCACTTTTAAAAGGAAAGCTTTCTTATTCCCTCCCTCCACATCTTTTGTATTATTCTCTTCTCTTTATTTTTAGCTAGAGTTAAACTTCATTTCTCTTGTAATCTCTAAATACTCGGACCTCATAATTTCTTTAAGTATTTTTGGATTAATTTTTGTCAGCTATTTTTCATTACACTTGAACATGAACAAAGTACTCTAAGGCAAGGGTTAGGGATTTGACTTTTCTGGTTTGTTTGAAGTTGTACTTCAACTCCTAGCTGACTTCTTTAAGGAGTGTTATTGATTTCACTTTTTGACAATCGAATTGTATGGATTGGCCACCTTTACAATTTGCTTTTAATACGAACTTGGAAAAGATAGTATTAATAGAATCCTTTAACACTCCCATTAGTAAATCTATTTTACGGGTTGTGAGTGAGTTAGGAATAACCTCTCCTTAATGCACTAAAGAGAACATTTGATGTTGCAAGTAACTAAGAGCATGGAAATAAACTTAGAAGTTCAGCTTCGGGAGAAGCATAAGAAATGTAAGAAATGTTCTGTGGTATTGAGTCAGTGACAGAATTGCTATAGCAACCATTAGCAGACAACAGTTGAATTCCCTAACCTAAGCCTATTTTCATTAATATTATTTAAAAATTGCCATGAAACCCTTCTAAATTTTACTTGTTAATTTCTTTTAGCTTATTTTTGGTCTGCTTAACAATCCAAAATTTTGTTACCATTACTCTCTTGATTAACACTTTTGAGGATAAATTGTGTTAACTTATCCCTGTGGATCGACCTTGTTTACTACAACTTCAGAGTATACACTTGCATTTTGTGAGTTTCAACACTACCATCTCTCTTCTATGGTACTTTCTTGTCATTGCAACAACATCTGCCAGTACCTTTACTTCCTCCAATGTTAAGCCTTAAAGTGCGAGGCTCCCTCTAACTTGCTGCACCATAACAATTGATTAGACAAAAGAAAATTAAAGAAAATTGACGCAACTAACTAAAAGAAAAAAACTGGAAGATTCTTCCTTATTTGGGCATTATAAAGTTAGTTGGCTTTAAAGTGTTGGGAGGTGATTTTCCATTGCAACATATCCCCCCAATAGTGCTTTAGTCTTTGGCCATAAATGTTGAATTCCCTACCATCTTTGTCATCCTTGACCACTACACCTCCATATGGAAAGACTTGAACTATTGTAAATCGTCCTGACCACCGTGACTTCAATTTCCCTAGGAAAAGCTTTAACCTTGAATTAAAATGTAACACATGCTGCCCTGTTTCAAATTCCTCAAGTGTAATTCTTTTGTCATGCCAGCTCTTCATTTTTTCATTGTATAATTTTGCATTTTCTTAAGAGAAATGCCTTAATTCTTCCAATTTAGTCAGCTTATTCATTCTCACATCTCCTGCTACCTTGAGATCAAAATTCAATATTTTCAAGACCCAAAATTCCTTGTGCTCCAGTTCAAGAGGTAAGTGACATGACTTTCCCTAGATAATGTGATAAAGAGGCATACCTAAGAGAGTTTTAAAGGTTTTATGATAGGCTCAAAGTGCATCTGCAAGTTTGTTGGCCCAGTCCTTCCTATTGGGGTTGACCATCTTCTCCAAGTTTTTTTTAATCTCTCGCTTAGAGATTTCAGCTTGTCCATTGGTTTGAGGATAGTAAGAAGTTGCTACTTTTTGTTTCACATTGTATTTAAGTGATAATTTGGACATTAAGCTATTCATAAAGTGTGATCCTTTATCACTGATCAACACTCTTGGAGTCCCAAACCTTGTGAATATATTCTTTTGTGGAAAGTTGATCATCGTGTCTTGGCATCACTATGAACACAGGCTATTGCTTCCACCAACTTGGAGACATAGTCACAAGCTAGCAAGATGTAAGTAGTCCCAAAGGAATGAGGGAAGGTCCCCATAAAATTAATTCTCCACACATCAAAGAGCTCAACTTCTAAAATAAAGTGAATGGGTTCCTCATCTTTCTTTCCCAGACTGCCTACTCTTTGGCATCTATCACTACTTTTGTATAAAGAGTGAGCATCCTTATAGATAGAAGGCCAATAATAACAACTTTGGGAAATTTTTGTTGTAGTTTTCTGACCTTCAAAATGCCCATATATATGGAGATAAATGACATTGCTCTAAAATTGCAAGTTGTTCAACGTCAAGGACACACCTTCTCCATAGTTATCAACACTTTGTCTGTATAAGTAAGAATCATCCCAAATATAAAATTTGACCTCATGATGAAATTTCTTGAATGTATTCTTGTTGGGTTTTACGTCTTAATATTTGTGGTTTGTAAACATAAACATATTCTATTATCAATACAGCGATTATTGAAGTTATTCAATAAATGTGTTATTGATTAGGTGAATTATTAAGTATAACTCTATAAATCCAATAACCTAAGAACCCAAGGTTATACTATGAGTACTTGAACTTTATGTAGAGACATAAAAATGGATCAAGTGCGAGTAAATAGTCAAAATAGTCTATAGTATAAGGATTAGGCTGGGTACCTTATCTTGGGGACACTATAGGACGCGGCCACTTTGTATATGATACAAGTGATGTGATCCTGAAACGTTCATGTGGAGATATGCGAGTGGGAGCATTCCATGTAATGAGTTTGTATAGACCAAACCACGAACTAGTCACTGTTTCTTTATAACGTTGTTCTCTGATAAACACTAACTAATTTCAAATAGATGACCTACGTAACTCGATCTTAATCCTGAGGTAACTATGAACTCCTATTTATTCGAGATTATCCTTAAATCTGCATGGGTGAGAGAGGTGAAAGATCTATCAATATACATATGCAGCGGAATAGGAGCATATGCACTCAAATTAGCTCAATTAAAAGGGAAATATCATGCTTAAAGGGGGAGAAAAACAGAAAAAGTGAAACACACACCTTTGAAGCTCAAATTCTCCCACTATCTCTAGCAGATTGGATCACAAACAAGTCTTGGACCACCACTAGTGACTTCTCAGCTATTCTCCGACCTTGGAACGGGATGATGGGATCCCTTGATTGGTGAAAATGAGAGGATAAGAGAGGAAGGTCTCAAGAGTTCAAACTTTGAACATATGGATTTTGGGAGTAAAAATTTTGATTTTCATTAATCAATCCATGCACGAATTTGGCTTCAATTTATAGAGCAATTCATGCACAACTGAAGGATACATCATCATGCATGCACAGCGGAAGAAGGATCTATACACTCTAATTAGCTCAAAATAATTATGGAAAATCATGCTTATTAAGGAGAAAAACAGAATTTTAGAACACTAACCTCTTGTAGTTCGATTTCTCCTCTATCAACGGCGGAATGGGCTCCAA
>JAOANK020183498.1:3136-16672 GCA_026257165.2 Telfairia occidentalis
TAGAAGTGGATGCAAGTTACAATTACGGTTGTGTGGAACCAACAGTAATGATAACCAAATTTCGTCCATCAATTCAATAGTTGAGTGGTCAGAGTAAGGTTATCAGTTCAGTGGGTTGTCAAGAAGCTCCAACTGTCAGACGACATGGATTGATGAAGTTGCACGAGTGGGTGCGAGATTTTTGGGATTGTAACGTCCCGTTCTTTCAATGTTTTGTTAACTTTTGCAGGTGGTGGCTTGGATTTTTCCATGAATTTTAGAAGCTGGCAATTGGTGAAGAAGACACAATAGAGTGGGAGGTTGAAGATTTATGATTGTTCTCTAACTGGGAGATTGTTGGGATTGTAACGTCCCGTTCTTTTAATTAGCCAATTCTTTTATATTTAATTGTTGAATTTTAGGGTTTGAATGTGTTTTTATTGATTTTATAGTTGATTGGATTAATTATTTGTTGTAAATATTTTCTTTTTATATGTGATTGTTTAATGTATTTTCAGTTAAGTTTGGTGATAAAAGAGAAATTAGATGGTTGAATTTAGGCTTTTCAGGATTTAAGTGGGGTTAAAGAAATTTTGGAAAGTGAGAAAAGCCAAGAAAAGGAAAAAATGGGAAAAGAAAATTAGAGTTAATGGCAAGCTTGCAATTAACCCAAGATAGATTAGGGTTGGGATTTTTTTATTGTTAAGATTAAAACCTTAGCTTCCCCCTATTTGTTTCAAAAAGAGGAAACCACGAGTGTAGCCTCCACAATCACCTACTCCCTTTCTCACGCTCACTTCCTCCCTCTTGAATTCATCTCTCTCTTCCACCCTTTTTGTCAGTGCTGCTTCCACCTCGCTGGTGGCGTATCACAACGACAAGGATCCTCATGTTCTCTCTGTTCCTCAGTTCTTCAAGTGGTGGTAGTTGTAGGTTGTTTCTTTCTCTCTCTCGATCTCTCTCTATCTTTCTTTTACTCTCACTAACATCGTCGGTAGTAGGGGGGACAGTCCTCGGCGGCATGCAACATTAAAAGAAGGGAGGCAAATCTACCACGGTAAGCGACACGTAAGGAAGTTTCTTCACACAAGTGAGCGATGACCAAGGGGTTTGGTGGTGGGCACATGACGACGGGACTGAAGCTGAGTTGTCCCCGACATAGTTTGCAACAGAAAAGTCTTTAGAAGCTCTCGGATTGCACCACCAGCAGCGACACGAGAGCTGCATGCGCGACGATAAGGTTGCGATTCACGATACATAAGGCATCAATTAAAGCTACTGGCGGCGGCGCAGGGCTTCTGGTGGTTGGCAATATTGAAAAACCAAGGCGCGTGATCAGCTTGGCAGCGACGAGTGACCAAACGACGACAGTGTGTGTGGCGATGCGTGGAGGACAGCGATGACACATGAAGGCAGTGCTTATAGCAAGCTTCGTTAGCCTTTTCTCTTTAGATCTAATCCCAAAAGTAGTTTAATCCTAATAATATGACAATTTACTAAGTTATTTTGGATATTTGACCTTAGGTTGACTGAGCTTCATTAATCAGACCATTAGGTGATTGTAGGGCTAGCTTGAGGTAAGTGGCTATGCTTACAGATTTGCTTGAAGGCTTAGGTCAGATTCGTTTGCTGAATTTTGATGATCTATACCATGTATGATTTGTCATATATTGATTATGGCATGCTTGATTGATGTTATGATGTGATGAGTATAACATATGTGATATATTATGATGAGTTGTTTATATCATATGTATGTGGGTCCTATGCATGAACCATAAATCATATGATACATGTTTTGAACAAAGGTGACAACTACCTCTCAACCATGGAGTTCGGTGTTGAGCGAGATCTGGTTGTGCTAAATGAGTACCATCTACCATCAGTGGCGGTAGGATACCCCAAAAAATTGAAGTCCCACACTTGTACCTAAATTTGAGGTGGCATCATGATGGGGTTAAGGTTGTTATTCACGTAGTACAGAAAATGAAAGAGCTTTGACAGACAAGAATAGGTCCTATATGTTTATATCATGGTTTATGCCTGATTATATATGTTTGTATGTCTAACCCCGTAGGTTGGGTTATTTACTGGGTATTTATTTAAATACTCAACATTTTTCTTAAAACTTTTTTTTTCAAGTAATTACAATATCGTGCATGGTGGATGATGAGGGTGATGTGTTCTTGGAAAAATATTAGAAGACGGAAACTCTCACATCGGAAAGGATGAAGGAAGTGATGGGTTAAGGGTTTAGGTTGATCTACGAACACTTCTTCATCTAAATTCTCATTTATAAACGTAGTTTTCACATTCATCTGATGAAGGTCAAAGCAATAATAAGCTACTTATGTCATAATAATTTTTAAAGAGTTTTTTTTAAGAGACTAAGGGAAAAGGTCTCTTTACAATTAACACCATTGTTCTGAGTAAATTTTTTTAGCAATGAGTCTAGTAGTGTGTCGTTCAATATTACCATTTGAATCACATTTGGTCTTACAGACCAATTTACAACAAATTCTTTTGCTTCCTTTAGGAAATTCTACAAGGTCACAAACCTCATTGTGTATTTCATTGATTTTAACTCTTTTTTCATGTGGCGTCTAACCATTTAGCAGAACTATCACTTTTAATGGCTTGTGAAAATGAAATTGGATCATTATCACTGTCTAAGTCAAATCCTGACTTGTAACAACTGGGAAAAAATATTATTTATTTGACAAATTATATTTTTTTTATTTAAAGTTATCTTCTAGATAAAATAGGAGATATTTCTTTTAATTTAGTTTTTATTTATTTATTATTATTATTGTTTAAAACTAATCTTTTAATGTGCTTATTTTAGAGTTTTCTTATAAAACCTAGTTTCTAACTTTTTTAGAATAAACTCTTTGGATGCCTAAAAAGTTTTTCTCAAGACGAAGAAGAGTTTTTGGTTTTTTCCTCATTATTTTTCTTGTTTAGTTATTATTTTGTTTGACTTTGAATTTGGGATATTGTTTAATATATGGTTTCTTTCTTTATTCAAGAATTTGGAATCTTTTGCCCTAAATTTTTAGACATTTTGCTGGCTTAAATTATTACCAAAGTTTTGTTTATGGTCCTAATTGAAGAGGTTTTATTAAAGAATCTTCCAGATTTATTCAGTTTTAGTTTTCTTTAAAAGTTGGATTGTTTTTGCTATTTTGGGACCCTTTCTACACCCAAAAAAAAAATAATAATAAAACAAAAAAAAAGTTTATCAAATAATTGTTTTTCTTAAGGTAATTTATTGTTTTGATTTTTCCATGAAAATGATATATTTTTACTACCTTTTGAAGGTGTTTTGTTAATTTTTTCAAATATGATTTTACCCAAAAAAAAAAAATTCTATTTATTTTAAATAGAAAATTGTTTTGAATGGGGAAGATTGGTATATGAGTTTGTTTCGTAGCTAGACAAATTCTTAGTTTTTATGATAGAATTTTACAGAAAATGTTGTCCAAGTGTTGTTTTCGAAACCTCTTCTCACAAAAGTCCATTATGGAAAATATTTACACATTTAATTTTACAGATTTTCAGCTATTCTCTAATCACTAAAATGTCCTTATTTATGTATTATATGCAATTAAAGATAATATTTTGCAATCCATTTAAATTTATTTATTTAGTTGAACCTTTTAATCAATCGTTAATTACTTTGCATTTAAATTTGAAATCTTCAATATTTAATTATTTTGCATTTAATTTTGGAACATTCAATATTTTTTATTTATTAGTCATCACGATTTCTAAATTTGAATGCAAGATATTTAATCTTCATTATATTTAATTTTTTTGAACTCAAATTTAGAACATTCTATATTTTTTATTTATTAATTAGATTCATTTAAATTTTCTTCAAATTAATTTAATTATTAATTTTCTAAGGGATACTCCAAGGGTTGTTTTAGAAACCCTTTTCACACAAAAAAAAAAAAAAATCATTAAATTTTCAATTTTCAATCTTCAATATTTAATTATTTTACATTCAAATTTAGAACATTCAATATATTTTTATTTATTAATCTTCACGATTTCTAAATTTGAATGACGAATATTTGATCTTCAATATTTAATTATTTTGCATTCAATTTTGAAACATTCAATATTTTTTATTTATTAATTAGATTCATTAAATTTTTTTTTCTAAATTAATTTAATTATTATTTTTTTAAAGGATTAGGTAGCAACACAATAATTATATATACCGGGTATTTATTTGTTTTAAAAATATTACATATTATATATACCTCATATTCAACTTTGCTTTAATACTCATTATATTCTGCAACAATTTCAAATGTGTATATTTTTTCACCACACGATTATTTGCTTTAATGTTTATATATATATATAACTCATTTTAAGAGAATATTCATGCAACACATATATACTGGGTATTTATTTGAATTAAGAATATATATATAGAGAGAGAGAATATTTATTTGATTTAAGAATAGTATATATTATACATACCAGATTTTTGTGGTATTTGTTTGATCTAAGAGTTAGTATATATTATATCTACTAGAGATTTGTTTGATTTAAGAGTAATATAATATATATACTACGTATTTGGTTCAATCTAAAAATTAGTATATATTATATAAATTGGGTATTTGTTTGATTTAATATATACCGGATATTTGATTAATTTAAGAAAAATACATATTATATATACCAGATAATTTTTTTTTATTTAATAATATTATATATTATATATAACTAGTATTTAACTTTTGCTTACTGCCAAAACCTTAGATATTAAATATCTCATATTTATATGCATACATCACTATTTATATTTAGTATTTAAGTGGATCTCATATACTCGTATTTACATATGAAGTTCTAGAATTAGTGGCCAATTCAAGCATAGCTCAATGGATAAATGCATATTATATATTATATATCGCAGAGGTCGATGATTCAATCCATCACCCCTACAAATGTTGAACTAAAAAAAAAAGTTCAAGGATTAGTGACAAAAGAGCCCGTCCCCCTATTGCAAAAGCATTGAAAATATACAATAAAAAGAGAGAAGAGAGAGAGAGAGATAGAAATAGAGCTGCGTTTTGAAATGGAGGATTAGTGATTTTAATAATAATGGGAGCTCTAGAAAACACCTAAGCTCATGGAAGAAAATGTATCTGAGTCAGAGTGCGAAGCTTCTATTTATTTATTTTTTTCTTTTCTGGAAGAAGATATTCATTTGTATTTTCTTTGAAATGTGGATGCAAAGTATTGCCTTTTTTTCCAAACTGGAGAGTCTGGATAGATACTCAGTTGAAAATATTATGTTGCCTTCTTCGTTGGAGTCTTCTGAAGAACCATACGGACAGTGGGTGTTCTTCGCATAAAACCCTTATCAAATACGTAGTTAATTTTCTGTTTTATTGTCGAATGGGGTTCTATTTGGATGAAGAAGAATGATGTACCTTAAGAATAACCTTTGTTTTTTTGCTTGCAACTCTTCATTGAAGAACGTTTTTCGAATGAGGATTGAATCTGAATGAGGGTTTTTGATGTAGAAGAACGTGGGTTTTTTTTTTTTTAATGAGGTTCGAAAATGGATTGAAACGTGGATGAGAAAAATGTGGTTGAATCAGAACAGTTTTAAAAAATAGGGGAGAGATTTTTTAATATATTTTATATTGTACCATATACAAAGGGCAAATAAGTAATTTGATAAACAGTTTAGGCCTCCAGCTTTATGAACTAAGACATTCTTATAATTATTTTAGAATTGGACTCTTATGAAATGAGGATAACAAAAACTAAACCTTTTATGTAGTTATCTCTAGAATTTTTGGAATTAAATGTGAGTATTGATTGTGTTTAGGTTTCTAAGAATTTAGACTTTGTGCAGAGAATCAGATTTAGAATTGTTGGGTTCTGATTGAGGTAAGCAATTTCTATATCCCGTTCAAAAGTTTATGATTTGAAAGTTTGTATATTCTTAAAGTTTGTAAGTAATTTCCACGTCCATTCTAAAATCGATATTTTTTTGTTGTGGTTTTATTCAATGGTTTTGGTATGACATTTGTTTAATTTGTGTAAATGTTTGAAAGCTAAAAAAAATAGTTTTCAAAAACTTATTTTTGTTTTAGAATTGACCTAGAAATTCCAATGTTTCTTTAATAAGTTTGAAAACCACAATTGGAAATTTGGGAAGACAACAAGCATAAATTTCAAAAACAGAAAACAAAAAACGAAATTGTTATCAAACGGGGCCTTTGTTATTTGAAATTATGATTTTGTTTTTAAATTGTCTAGTTTTGAATTGAAATAACTTTTTTTTTTTAACTTGCTCTCATTATTAAAATTATTGAAAAGTTTGTATTATTCAATTTATAGAATTTTATCGAAATTGTTTATTGAAAATTTATGTGTTTTAGTTTGAATATTTTTTTTAAAAGATTTGTTTGATTGGATTTGATAAGGCTATCTGGATATGCCAAATTTTGGTTTTGAGATTGTTTTTCTGATTTGAGTTAGTAGTCTAGATTGAAATTGTTCTAGCTTATTTGTGGAGAAGACACTATTGTGGTTTGGCATTCCTTAGGAATGAAGATTCATGGGTGTGTCATTCACTTATGTGGCCCCACTCTTAAGTAATTGTATTAATTGTTTTGGTTGGTTATTTAATCAACAATTTCTTATTGAATGTTTTGATCAACGATTGATTGGTGTTACCAACGAGTAACTACATATATTTTGAAGGCTACCCAAATAATACATCTTCCTACTTTGATATTTTTTGAAAGTAAATGTTTGAATGAAAGTTTTGATTGACAAAAAGTTTGTTTGATTGAAAGTTTAGATATTTGAAAGTTCTTTTTAATGAATGATTTTTTGCTGTGAAAGTATTGGTTGATTATTTAGCTTTTAATAAACGTTTGATTTACTAAAAGTTTTGATAGTAATATTATTTGTTTTGAAATGAATTTTTTTATAAATCTCATATATTTTCTATTTTTTTTAACTGTTTGATGAAAATGAATATGCAACTTGACATGAAAATTGCTTATTAAATATATTAGTACTTATTTTTGTTTTTTTAAATGTTTTTGAATGAAGAAGCTTCAAGTGACAATTCTGACAGTGATTAAGGTTTAGCATTCTGGCATGAGAAGTTGGACATCTTTAAGTTTTTAGTATTTCTTCGTTGGAAGGACTTTTATTGTTTAATGTTTGTTTAATTCATTCTTTGAACTCACTGTATAGTTTTATTATTATTATTATTATTGAATATGAGATTTGACTTTAAGTTTGGTATTTATAGGAGTTTATTAAAGAGACTTTTTGGATTAAGTACATGTTTTGTTACGCTTCTGCATTTAGTGATAGAATGATCATATTGGAAAATATGGGGTGTTACATGACTCGTGCAAATAAATCACATAATCATAGAAAAAAAATATAGCTGATCTTTTTTGTTTTACAAATCTTCCTAATTCTATTTTTGCGGTTTCATTATTGCAGGTTCATTCATAATAATATCATTATGTGGTGTTTGGTCATTAGCTTGTTCTTCCTGTAAATTATTAACAAAGTCAACAACTTGAAAAGAAGTTATAGATGAAGAAATTTTCACCCATTCTTGAATTTCTACTTTATGTTGTTCTAAACTCCCACTAACTTCATCATTCTCAATGAGTCTAGCACTTCTAGTTTCAACTATTCGCATACTGTAGTTAGGATAATAAAATCTATACCCTTCAAATTTTTTTGGATAACCAAGTAATTGAGATTTTTCTGTTGGGCTAGGTCATTTTGGGGCAAGCAAATTATTTATGATGAAGAGGATGAGCTTCAAGAGAATGATTCGGAGTTCATTCTGTGCAATACCAGACACGAGATAGATCTTCAAAAAAACCAAGTTTTTTTCAAATAAGCCAATTCATTTGTCAATGAAGAAACCGTTAGGTATTCTTAAATCCAGTTTCGTTTCACGTGGATTATAAATTCTTACTTTCGTTTGACAACCCCAAACATGTAGGTGCCTTAAATTGAGTTTTCTTTTTGTCCACAATACAAAAATATATATGAAACTGACTTACTCTTAACCATGTTTAATAAATATTGAGCAGTTTTTAAAACATACATCCAAAATAATATGAATAAAGATGAATTGATTAACACACTTCTAACCATTATTAAAGTACGATTATGTCTTTCTGCGACATTATTTTGTTGTGATGTTCCTAGCATTATGTATTCAACACATATGCCATGCCTTTCTAGGAATTTAGTAAATGGACTAGGGCACTGTTCATTTTTATCATATTTTCCATAATATTCACCATCCCTATTAGATTTTTTTACAATTTTTACCTTTTTTTCTAGTTGTCGTTCAACCTCATAGACAAATATCTATAAAACATCTATTGTTTAGGATTTTTTTATGCAACAAATAGATATATCCATAACATGAAAAATCATCAATAAAGGTGATGAAATAATTTTCTCTACCAAAGATGAAACATCAAAAGGCCCACAAATATCAGTGTGAAGAAGTTGAGTTTCTTGTGATTGCTTTGTTAATTGTATGTTTTTTTTGTTTTCTCTTAGTTTTAACTTGTGCATGTTTTAGACATTTTGGCATGGTCAACGGGTGGGTAACATGTTTAAAGTTTACTTGTGTGGCTTGTAGGTTGTTTTTAAGTTCACTTCTGTGGCTTTTAGATTCTCTTTTATTCCACTTTCGCACATTTTAGTTACTTTTTAAGTTACTTTTTGGTTCAAAAAGGATACGTAGGTCATTTTATTATTAACACAAATTTGTTTCTTTTAGGTACATTTTCGAAGCCCGTATCTTGGGCTCAGTTAAAGATGCAGTTCGAAGTATCAGACATAGGTTGTTTTGATTTCTGAACTCAATAATGTAATTTAATTTTTAGTTACAATTTCTTTTATTGTAAAAATATTTTTTTATTAATATATATAATTTCATGGTTTACTAATTTCTTCTAAATGATTAATTTTCAATCTTGAATGTATTATTTGGTTTTTTAAGAGAAAAAAAATATTTTTAATTTAATAAACAAAAAAATTTAAAATTAATGCAGGTTCTCTCAATGTTCAAAAACATCAATAGAAAAGGCTTTTTGCCGACATAAATTTCAAACATCAGGAATGAGTAAAGGAAAACGTATGCTTGGGTAGGGATTAGATACTATCGACGTTTGGAAAGGGCGTTGGGATAGGCTATGTTTTCTCGACGCTATTACATCAATGTTGGGGAAAAGGGGTCTTCCCCCAATGCTACATAACGTCAAGAGTTTAGGCCCATCCACCCACTTTTGAGCAGACGTCAGTAGATTAATAAAAATGCCTAACGTTTAGTGTAAAACATCAGAAAAAAGGTACCCCAACAGGGTTCTCCCAACATTATTTTACATCAGCGGGAGTGTTCGCCAACGTTTGGCTGATTTCCACCGACATTCTTTTCTGTCGGCAAAAATTAAAAATGTTGTAGTTTATCTTTTAATTTTTTCTTTGGATATATGACCTAAACGTTTATGTCATCAGTAAGTTGATGATTCATCAGATAAACTACATTTAGTACCAACATTATGATGCAAGGTTAACAGGGTTTGTGGTTCAGGTCATAAGGAATTTTTGCATTGTATTTGAAAAAAGAATGGTACAACCAAATTTAATCTACCACGTATATGTAAGGAACTTCAGTTAAATTTGAATTGAAACATACTAAGAATTAGACTTATTCCAGACAATCTTTCTATTAGTGTTCTGACTTATTCTATAAATGACACTTATCCTTAATGTAACGACCCAACTTTTAAACAAGACTGCCTCAGATGGCTACTAGCATGCATGCTTTTAAACAAATAACTAGTGAAGTTTAAAAGAGTGAGATCATTTATTCTATTATAGAAGGAATATGTAAATTCTTAAATAATATTTAAGATACATTAGGATACCAATTCAAAAGCAAATTGTAAACGAAAGTAATTATAGGCTAGTTCAAAAAGCTAAAACACTAAGTTTGAAAGGAAACATTTCAAATGAAACAACTTGAAAATAATGCAACTCTAAAGGAAGAGTAAACTCAAGACCATGGTCGTAGCAATCTACTCCTCGTCAGCCACCCTGATAGCCCTTGTTCTTACCTAAAACAAAGAAAAGGTTGAGTATAAATATACGCAATAAGTAACCCCGACCCTTGGGGTCAGACATGCATGCATAAATAATCATACATCTCATGTGGGACCTATTATCTATCTTTACACAAAGGTATACAACCTCATGGGGGATCCTCAAAGATAAAACTCACATAGAGATGTACAATTTCATAAAGGGTCCTCAATATAAAACTCAATAGAGATGTACAACCTCATAGAGGGTCCCCAATATAAAACTCAATAGAGATGTACAATCTCATGGAGGATCCTCAGTATATAACTCTCACAGAGATGGTGTCACCAACATATGTACATACAACATACACTCATTAATATACGTAGGTCCCAAATTACAAATACTATACAATTGATGCCCAAGGGGTCTAATGTCCACATAAACATAAATACACATCATGCCCAACAATAACAATACATCATATGCTCAGATGTCACCAACTACATAAATAGGCATTACCACAACATACATTAAACAAATCAAACAATCTTCCAACCTAGCCTGAAGGCTTGTCCAGGGGTAAAGCCATTCACCTTTATTCTAAAGAAAACAGCAAGGTGAATTCTAAGTGGCTCTGTATTCTATCCCTTTAATAACCTAAGTAAAAATCCCATAACGACCAATTAATTTTCGATTTAGTCGTTAATTAAAAGAGAAACTAGGATTTTCAAGGGTTGAGCACTTTGGGAAGGTACTATTCACCTGATATAAATTTACAGCTTACGTGCCGCAGCTGCTACCGTCAGTCATGTGTTGTCCATGCGCTGCTGCAAAATGGTGAACAGAGATTGGATTCAGATTCTACTCAACCCTACGAAGCCAACGCCGTAAAAACCACCTCGATCAGAGCACTCACGTGCCACCAAGCACGGCTAGAAGCTTGGCGCGTGTGCTACACGCGTTGCCATTGCATAAAGTCTCTGCCATGTGTGGAGGCTCATTGCTTCTCCAATCACGTTCTGCTTTTACCAACTTGTAGATCTCGACCCCATAGTTCTTATCGACCTTCGTTCTTCTAAAAACATCTTTCTAATGCCAGAAAAGAGGAAAAACATAGTCAAAAAGGAGAAAAACCCAGAAAACCTCAATGATAAATGACCCACTGCTTTACCGGTTCAATAGGGGGTGTGAGGAGGAGATGAAAAGGTCGCTCTTAAAAGGTAAATTGAAACGGAGCGAGAAAAGTGAGGAAAAATTGAGGTGAAGGAGGAGAGCACCCACTGTCGGCCACCTACTACCGCTAGTCACCTTCTGCCACTGCTACTAGTACCGTCAGAGAGGGAGGCGAGTGTGAGAGAGGAAAATTTCTGGGAAGGAGGGGGAGAAGTTAACGTGAAGTTGAGAGGAAAAAAAAGGGAAGGAAAATTCTCTGTGGAAACTAGAGAGGCTTGGTGGCTGGGGTTCTCCTAACATGCATATTTATAGGGTTTTCCATAAACCCAAACCTTATTTCAATTTGACTTAATTACGAAAGTGCCATTAACCCCAAAAATTTTTTTCCTAATAAAAATAAAATTCCTCTTCTAAAAACACACCAATTTTATTTATTTCCCCCTCTAATATTATCACAATAAGTTAGTCTTTAATTAATTCAACAATCATACATTAAAATTGAATTAAATTAATGGGACGGTGCAACTTACCCACCTTAAAAACTTTCATTCTCGAAAGTTGCTATTCATGAAACAGTTCGGGGTACTTGGTCTCCATCTCCTCTTCTAGCTCCCAAGTTGCTTCCTCCAACTGGTGATTTTGCCAAAAGATTTTCACCAAGGCTACCTTCGATTGGGAAGTACCTTCTTCTCTCCGACGACGATTTGGACGAGCTTCTCCTCATAGCTCAAGCTCTCATTAACATGTAGAGGCTCATAATCTATTACATGCGACAAATCTTCTATATACCTTCACAGTAAGAAGATGTAAAAAACATTGTAAACCGCTCATAGGGAGGGCAGTAGTGTCAACGGATATGGCACATGACCGATCTGCTCATATCTCAAATGGTCCAATGAAATGAGGACTTAGCTTCTCCTTCCGACCAAATCTCAGGACTCCCTTTATAGGAGCAACTCGTAAAACACATGTTCACCTACAATGAATTTCAAGTCTCGCTACCGCGTATCTGCATAGCTCTTTTGCCTGCTTTGAGCTGTTAGCATCCTTGACGTATGTTAACTCTCCAAAAGAGAGTTATTGCACCTCCAGTATTGATTATTTGGGTGCTTTTATAGTATCATAATATGAGAAAAGCATGAATGCACATTGAGATTATTACATTTGCATACTTTGCTCTCTTGTATCATTCTGGATTAAGTGGGTATACATACATGACTGAAGTATGGATGATATGCTGAACAGATAGAAGAATTGAGCAAAAGCCAAAGAAGCGGTGCGACCTTGTAGTATTCTTTGTTGTAAAATGTTGCAGCATATTGGCAAACAGAATATTCTCTACATTCTGGCAGTGTACGGACTCCTATTTGATGGATTATTCCTACACGTGTGACATCCTAGAAAGGGGTGAAATAGATTATTCTTACACGTGGGAACCTAAGAGGGCATCAAGGGTCTTTTCACTATATTATTTAGGGCAAAGAAGCACAAAATTTAGGGAGGAGCCATCGGAAAGAGAGGAAGAGAGCTAGAAAAGGAAAAGATCCTCTCGACATAAGGATTCCAGCCCATTCGAAGAACCCAACTACCTAGTTGTCTTCTGCACCTCAACATCTTTGTGTTCTGCTACTTCATTTCGTTTGCTTTATTTATTTCTAGTTATTGTGTTGATTTTAACTTTGAACATTTGCATTTACTCTTTTTACTGCTTCAAGTCTTAATGATAGTTTATCGTTTTTGAATTTCCATTATGAATCGTAGTTAAATCCCTTCTGGGTAGTTGATGATGGAAGTGTATAGTTAATACTTTGTTGTAGCCGATTCTGTTAAATGAAAGACGTTCTTCTCTTGTTCTTTTCATTTTGAGTTATTGTTTATCATGAACTTCCCAGCTGGCCACTGATAATCCATGTTAGCTAGTGTTTATGCTGAAAGGTAAAACACTAGTCGAATCTCAATGAGCAGATATAGTAGAGGTGAGAAGCTTCTACCTCATAGACTCGCAAGACATAGTAGTGAGTAAGCTATAAAATAAGAGGGTGATGTGTAAATAATTTTGAATCTGAAGTTAGACATAAATAGAATTCATATCACAGTATATGGTGCTTGACAAAGTAGGTATACAGATAAAACCTGTTTCATGTGGGACGGAAGAACTTTTCATGTCAGACTATTTAATGATGGGCATTGCCCGACATAAAAAATGAAAATAGTAAAGTTTTTCTTAACATAACTTTTCATGTCGGACGCAACGGAACT
>JAOANK020183822.1:0-29777 GCA_026257165.2 Telfairia occidentalis
TAAGTGTCAAATAAAATACTTCTTATTTTATTAAATAAATAAATTGTCATCTATACAAGTTACAAACTACGAGATCTCATGAGACTTAGGACACCAATCCCAACACTAGGATCCTTTACTTTCAAAGGTAGCTTATTTTTAAGGATTGCACTACACTCTTGAGTCAAAGAGACTATTTCATATTCTCCTAACCCTTTTTTTCTTGGTTAGAATATCTTTGAGAAATTTCACATAGTTTGGCATCTGCTCAAGAGCTTCTACCAATGATATGTTTATGTGAAGCTGCTTTAGTACCTCTAGGAACTTCTTAAATTAGACATCTTGAGTTTTCTACTTAAGTCTTTGAAAATAGGGTGGTGGTGGAGGTTTGAAAAGTATAACAGGGATAGGTCTTTAAGGTTCTATTGTCTTGTCTCCAAGAACTATTTCAACTTTATCATTATCCTCTATTGTTTCTCCAATTCTTGCCTCGTTGCTCGTGCTATCTTGTTGCTCTGCAAAATTTTGATTCAAACTCTTTTACTATGACGAACAACTTGTTCTAGTTAAGAGTTTTCCTCTTCTGAGTTCTATTGCTTGCACTTATTCTTTACCTTCCTTCCGTGGATTTTCTGTATCTACAGGGAATTGTCCTTGAGGTCTCGTCTTTAATTCACTTGCTAATTGTCCAATTTGAATCTCTAAATTCCTCAATGACGCTTGTTGACTTTGAATCATCACATTGTTCTTAACCATATACATTTTCATCATGTTTTCCAAGGAATTACTTGGATTGCTAGGATTTGCTGGGGCAATTGCCTATTTTGATGTGGCACAAATTGTTGATTCTATTGCCTAAATCTAGGTGGGTAATGTCCCCTTTGATTCTAAGAGAAGTTAAGATGATGTGTCCACCCCAGATTATAGGCATTGGAATGCAGATGGTTCCTTCCTTTATAACAGACTGATACTGGATTGTTGGGGAAAAATTCATAAGTATGCCCTTCTCCATAGAAAACACATGATTCCATTGTGACTTGATTCACCATGGCATTCTGTGGTGTAATGTTCCTTAAGGGTAGGGTTTTGATCATGTTTGTCAGAGAAGCGATATCTACCCTAATATATGTTAAGCATGAACGTCTGTAATTCCTTCTGGTCACTTTCCAAGATTTGATCTAGCATCATACTATTGACAACTGTTAGTTGATATCCTCTCCAAAATTTCATACGCCTCGTGGTCACTTTCCAGTAATGCATCATTTGCTGAAGCATCTACCATTCTTTATGTAACCTCATTCAAACCATTATGGAATGTCTCTAATTGCACACAATAAGGTAAGTCATGGTGAGGACACTTTCTAAGGAGTTCTTTGTATCCTTTCCATGCATCACTGAAGGGTTCATCCACATATTGCCTGAAATAAACAATTTCTGCTCTAAGTTTGGCATTCCTTGTCAGTGGAAAATACTTAATCAAAAACTTCTCTGGAATTCATTCTAAATAGTAATAGATCCTGGAGCAAATGTGTTTAACCAATCTTTTGCTCCACCCCTTAATGAATATAGTAGCAAAATTAAATGTAGAGCATCTTTCGAAACTCCTAGAATCACAAATGAGTCGCTCACTCTTAGAAAATTCTTCAAGTGTAAATGTGGATCTTCTACAGGTAAACCATGAAATTGACCTAGGGTTTGTAAAATCTAAAACATCACTGGCTTCATCGAACATTGAGACCGCATAATCTCTGATGGCTATTTCTCTGTCATTGGCTAGAGTTACATGTTTTCAACCTGATTCACTAGTCTAATTTGCTGTTGCATTGCTACTTCACGTAATAGAACTCCTCCTCTATTTGGTTGTTGATTTGCTTCCTCTAAAGGCCCTCTAGGAGGTATAGGGTTGTGCTTCATCAAATTCGCTCGATTTCTCAAATCACTTCTTAGTCTCCGAAGAATTCGTTCAATTTCTGGATTAAATTCAACCTTCAAATCAAAATTTATGTTCATGTAGCAGTTACTACAATCTCAAAGAAACTGAGTTTGTGTAAATTAAGCTCTTATTCACCAAAAGAATCAAACTTAAATAAGCCAAAATTCAATCTAATCCCCAGGAACGGTGCGAAAAACTTGTTTGCGTCAAATCCCTTCTTAGTCTTCGAAGAGTCTGCTAAATTAAGCTTCACTTATTCTAAAGACCCTACTTCTTAGCTAGCTAACTCCTAAATCATCAACCTTGTTGTGCAATCCCTCAATCAGAATCTCATCCTATATTCTTCTCTTTATTGTCTTCGAATCCCCTAGATTTCATTTTTAAAAAATTGCTCGCACATTGCTCTCTTGAAAGAATTATATAAAGCAACTATTTTGTTCCTTTCAAGTCATAGACTTTTCTAGACTCATCACTTATCAAGAATTTCATTCATATTTTTGGTAGCAATCCTTCATGTTCTAAAGATACAGTAACATTCAATAGCACTCATCCCTCATAATTCACATTTTTTTTTCGAAATATTCACTTGTCTCTTGATTTTCAGAAAGCACACAAGTGTCTATAGGGAGAGAAGTGTACTACCAAAAATAGAGGAATGCACAATTAAAAATTTAAATAAGGACCACAGTGACTCACATCCCCAAACTTAAAATGCGCATTGTTCCAATGTGCTTGACAATAAATAGGGGTAAATCCTCAAACTTAATCTAAAGCAACCTATACAAGTTTGATCGGACAAACAAAATGTTCCTCTAATTCCTGGAGCAAGGTTTCTTTAGGGATCAATTGAACAAATAGTAGATTCTTCAGACTAGGCAAAATAAGTGGGCCTCTTCATGCAGAAAGAATCTAAGTCAATAAGTTTTCAACCCTAAAAGACAGAAACTAGGGCTTTCATACTAGTCAAATGGGTTTTCTACCAAAAGGCTTAGAATTGTCTAAGTTGCTAGATCAAACTTTTTGCAAAATCAAAGCTATGTTAGTGGGCAATATATCTAGATGCTATAGTAAAAGATTTGTTTCCCCAAAACCCACACATAATTTCATTGATTTTAGTGCAGTGGGTTACAAAATTAAGATTCAAAATAAGGGGGCCGGGGGGGGTGGGGGGGGGTCTATAACAAGCAATTTAAAAATAAAACATAAAACATTAGAAGGAGACAAATAAAAACATCAACAATAAGTAAAATTTTCTAACGATCAAGAGAAGAAGGAATGACCAGCATCCATTGAATTGTTTAGTCTTCGAACACTAGATTTTGTTCCTCTTCAGCCTGATCATGCATTATTGGAGGTGGTGGGATCCATGGGTTCATTACGTCATATGGAAAATGTGGGAAAGCAACATAAGGTTTGATGAAGTTTGCGCACAAGGCATCTTTAAGAGTAGAGCCATATCATTTGGCATAATTCCAGAAGGTTTAAAGTTGGCGCTCTTGGAATTCCACCCTATTCATTAGCAACTCCTGTTGCTCCAACAATCAATATACGCTGCACAATAATCCTCCTCTCTATTTTGGCAGATGTTCAACACGCTACAACCGTACTAAGTTGGCAGTGTCTATTACTCTCTTATCAAATAAGGGGATATCTTCATCATGTATAGGCACACCTGCAAAACAGGCGTTAGATCATTTTTTACGATAGATCATTTTTTTAATTTTTAACCCAAAATACTTCTCTCTCTCCTCAAAATATATGTTGCCTTAATCTCCACGATTTTTCTTTTATTTTTCCATAATTATCTACACAAATATTGAGCTGAAATTAGAATAAGATAATTATAAAATTGAAATTCAAAATGGAAAATTTATTTTGAGAATTTATACGATATTTAAACCAAAATTAGAATAAAATAAAATCTAAGATTTCAAATTAAAAAATTAACGAAAAATAATAAAATATATTGAATAAAATCTAATTTAATTTAATTCAATCATACAACAATTCAAATGTAAAATTTTCGTAAAGATTTTCCTAAATAAAGAAAAAAATAAACAATAAAAAGAAAGGGAACGAAAATTAATTTGACGTTATACTCAGATATTGATCTCGCAATGTTCTTGCTTGGTCAAGGTGCTAACAACTGGAGAGAAGCACATTTCCTAAGAAAGTTCTCTCCCCAGTAATGCTTTATCCTTTGTCCACGAACTTTAAAACTTCTTTCATTGTTTTCATGTCTCAATATAACAAATTCATATGGGAAAACTTCTAAAATGGTAAATGGTCCAGACCAACGAGACTTTAATTTTCTAGGAAAAAGTTTAAGTCTCGAATTAGACAATAGTACTTGTTGACCTTTCTCAAATTTCTTTGGGATCAATCTCTTATCATTACGGACTTTGATTGGCAGTGTTTCATTTTTTCCAAGATACACATACTTCAGATGCAATGGTAGTGGTTTCAATTCCAACTGTGGTGGTTCTTCAATAGATGGCTCCATCAGTGGAGATTTCCTATCATTCAAATCAAGAATATTAAATGTTTTTTATAGTTTGAAATTTGCATACCTCAATATTTGTTAGATCAGCACAATCGATCACACATGCTTCATCGAAGGATTCAACATCCCAAACTACTGAATATGGTGCTCACACAATTTTTTCTCAATTGTATTCTTAACAATTTCTTCCAACACTTGAACTGTTGAACATTTCTCAATATCTGATGGAAATCTCATGGCGTCAAATACATTGAACTTTACTTCCTAGTCATGTACTCTCATGGTCAATTCCCATTTTCTATACGTCAAGCAACATTCTGCCTGTTGCTAAGAAGGGTCGTCCCAAAATTATAGGCATTTTTTTTATCAGCTTTGTAATCCAAAATGATGAAATCTACTAGGAAGATGAATTTGTCAACTTGCACTCGAATGTCTTCAATCTTGCCTTCCGGATAAGTAATGGATCTGTCAGCCAATTTAAGAGTCACAGTCGTTGGTCTTGCTTCTCCCACTCATAATTTCTTATAGATAGATAACGGCATGAGATTGATACTTGCTCCAAGATCACATAATGCTCTTCCAATTCTTTTCCACTAAGTGAAACAGGAATGGTAAATGACCCAGGGTCCTTAACTTTTGGGGGTAGCTTATTTTTAAGGATTGCACTACATTCCTCAGTTAAAGAAACTGTTCATATTCTCGTATCCTCTTCTTCTTGGTTAGTATATCCTTGAGAAACTTTATAGCTGCTCAAGAGCTTCAACTAATGGTATGTTTATGTGGAGTTGTTTCAATCCTTCTAAAAACTTTTTAAATTGGACCTCTTGAGTTTTCTGTTTAAGCTTTGTGGATAGGGAGGTGGTGGAGGCTTGAAAGGAATAACAGAAGTATACTTATGATATTCTACAGGCTTTGTTCTAGGAACTTCTTCTACATTGTCTTTTACTGCTTCTTCAATTCTTACCTTTCTGCTCTCGCTATCTTGTTGCTCTGCCGAATGTTGAAAGACATTCATTTGTTGAGGCAAAGAACTTGTCCTAACCATGGTTTTTCCACTTCTGCATTCTACTACCTATACTTGCTCTTTACCTTCTCTTCTAGGGTTTTAAGTATCTACAGGTAAGTGTCCTTGAGGTCTATTTTTCAACTCACTTACCAATTGTCCAATCTGAATTTGTAAGTTCTTTAAGGAAGCTTATTGGCTTTGAATCATAGCGTCATTTTGAGCCATATATATCTTCATCATGTTTTCTAACAAATTCATCAAATTGCTAGGATTTTGTTGGGGCATCGATCCATTTTGCTGTGTCACAAATTCTTCATTTTGTTGTCCGAATGAAGGTGGATAATTTTTCTTTTGTTGAATTAGAGGATCGTGATGATTTTCTCCTTAACTCCAAGAGAAATTAGGATGGTTCCTCCACCTAGGATGGTAGGTGTTAGAATGTGCATTAGTTCTTCCTACGTAACAAATTGATATTGGATTGCTGGGGCAAAATTAGTAAATGTGCCCTTCTCCATAAAATAAACATGATTCCACTATGACTTGATTCACAATAGCATTTTGTGGTGTAACATTCCCTAAAGGTAAGGTTTTGATCAAATTTGTTAATGAAGCGATATCCCCTTTAATAGATGTTAAAGCATCAACTTCTATAATTCCTTGTGATCTTTTTCTGGGGTTTGATCTCAATCATACCATTGATAACTATTGGTAGATACCCTTTCCAAAATTTGGTACACCTCACCATATGTTCTTGATTGTAAAGCACCATTTGCTGAAGCATCTACCATGCTTTGCGTAGCTGCATTTAAACCATTATAGAAGGTCTCTAGTTGAACAAAATAGGGTAATCCAAGGTGACGATATTTTCTAACGAGTTTCTTGTATCTTTCCCATGCATAACTGAAAAGTTCATCCACATATTTCTTAAAAGAAACAATTTCTACTCTAAGTTTGGCATTTCTTATAGGTGGGAATACTTAATCAGAAACTTTTCTTCCAATTCATTTTAGGTAGTAATGGATCCTGAAGAAAATCTATTTAACTAAGCTTTTGATCCATCGCTTAATGAATATGGGAACAAAGTTAAATGCATAGCAGCCTTAGAAATTCCTTGAATCACAAATGAATCACCCACTCCTAGAAAATTCTTCATATGTAAATGTGGATCTTCTACAGGTAAACCATAAAATTGACCTATTCTTTGTAACATCTGAAACATCACAGGCTTCATCTTAAAGTTTGCTACCTGATTATCCTGTCTAACAATCCCTGGATTTAATTTAATAAACATTGGGACAGAATAATCTCTAATGGCTCTTTCCCTATCATTGGCTAAGATTATTACAGGGTTTTCAACCTGGTTCACTGGTCTAATTTGATGTTGCATTGCTACTCTAGATAATGTAACTCCTCCTTTGTTTGATTGTTGATTTGCTTGCTCCATCTGTCCTCTAGGAGGGATAAGGTTATGCTTCATCAAATTTGCTTGATTTCTCAATTGCCTTCTTAGTCTCTAAAGAGTTCGTTCTATCTCAAGATCAAATTCAACTTCCAAATCATAATTAGTGTTCATGCATCAGTTACTGCAATCGAAAAGAAATTAGATCAACGTAAATAAAGCTCCAATTCACCAAAAAGAATTAAATTCAAATAAGCCAAAATTAAAACTAATCCCTAGCAACGGCGCCAAAAACTTGTTTGTGTGTGCATAGGCAATGTGCAAGTACACACAATCAGCAGCAAGTGATAAGTATTTTTATATCGTATCCACAGGGATTAGCAGTAGATTTTAACTTATGTGACTTAACTCTCTTAGTGAATTCACAGTAACAAAAAGAATGATTGTTGATTATTTTTATGACTAATGTTGAATCAATTAAAATGATAGAAGAATAAGAATGCTAAAACGGTTGTAACGTTATGAATAAATGGGCTTGGATTAAGGTAACATGCTAATTTCTCTAACGTAGAATGTTGAAGCATAAGAATTGCAGGGTCAACTCACATAACAATAATCTTTCGGAATCCTTCCAGATCTCCAAGATTTCTTAAGTTAATTTCTACTAACTTATATGAGTTAAACCAGTTTTTTCCGTGCACTAGGGGAGTGATTATTCCTAACCTCCCCACTTAGCCAACAACTAACCTAATCTGAGAGGCTAATGTGTTTTACAAGTAACCTACTCCTCATGTCTTCTACCGAAGTTTAGAGAAGATGTCTATACATGTTGGCCAAGTAGAGATAAACGTTAAACAATGAGAACACTTATAAAACAAATCAATCCAACAAGCTCTTACTTCGAAACTAGAATCAGTTTAATAACATCTCCCTTAATCCTCACCCAAAGGTGATCAGTTCATGCTAACGTAAAGAACATACAACAATATAAGTTCAAAAACAGTAAAGGAAAACATATTGTAAAACTCCTTAAAAATTGTAGAATCTGAAGTCTTCAAGGATGCCATGAATAGAATCGCCTCTCTTCTTTAACCAACTCTTCATATTAGAATAGCAACTACAAAAAATACGAAAACTTCTCACTGGAAAGCAGAAAATAGAGAATTTGACTTTGCAAAATTAATTCTTTTCAAATGGCACCCACCTTTTCTCTTTATAAGATCCTTTTTGTGATCAAGAACTTATTTGGTCAAATAGTCCATATGGCTTGCATTTAATGGTGGATTAATTCCAAAAAAGATAAGATAAGTTTTGATATTTGAATTTCTATTATCCTCACGCGAGTTCTGTCTGTCCGTTTTTCTGGAAAAATGCTCGATCAATTCTTTTGCTATTTTAATGTTCTATCAATTTTCTGCCCAATAAAAGATGCAGAATCAGTAGCAATTAAATACAATTTCTCTTAATTCTAATCCAATGCTCTCTTAAATATTATTCTGCAACAATTTGAAGGTTCTTAAAAGTCATGTAAGCAAAATAAAGATAATTCAAACAATTTTTTTCGTGAATCAAAGGCAAATTACGTCAAGCATAATATGAAATTTATACTAAAAGACTCCTAATATCTTTCTTTTGGAAAGTTATCACCTAACCCTTTAACACATTCAAAAGTTAAGAAAATGCCCATTTTAACAGGTTCGAAAGTTGGAAAAAGTCATAACCTGCCCCCTTAACACTTTTAAACTCTAAAGTAGTTACCATAACTACTGGATAGCAACCAAACCCTTTAGTAAACTTGAAATAACATATTTTCATACGATGACTACCATAACTGTAGGATAGTCACCAACAACATACAATAAACCAAAAAATACATTGAAAAATGTAATATGAATAATAAGTCTGATTTCATACCTTAAGTCGTCGATGATGATCCTCTGCCACCTTGCTCACCAGGGAAATGAGACTGCATCCAAGCCCATCTTCGTTCCATTTTTGTCATTTTATTATTGTATGCGTTCTTATGTTCCTTCAATTCTACTTGTAGACCAGTTACCTCCTCATGCATTTCCTCCTTTCTCACCTTTATTGCAACCAGTTGCTCTTCCAACTCTTTTCACGTTACCATGTGGAAGCAGCAGTTGAGGAATAACTCGTTCTACACATCTTCGGCTTCTGGCCCCATCCAAGACCTTTAACATGGCTTGTTCGCGATACCAACACTCTTTCACAAATCTCATTGTGACTTATTGGTTGGGTCCCTTCTTGTGTCGCAGCTTTGGTGGCAGCCACTTTCATCCCAAGCATTTGAATCTGCATTCATGGTATAAATAAATATATAACTAGATAGTATATAATTCAGTTAGACGTAATTACACTTACATATTTCTCCTCTCCAATTCGATTCACCCATCCCTTGCCCTCTACAAACCTTATTCATTGAAACAAATCTACTTGATTGATCTCAATGCCTTCTTTTGTTTTCTGCAAGTAAAATTTTTCATATATTAAGTATTATTAAGTGATGAAATATATAAATAAAAAACGTTACTTTACCCACTCTTGTTGTACACGAATGAATGAATTCAACGCAGCAAGGACAATGAAAGGCATATTCGACCGACTCTGTTTATTCGTTTCAAACTTTTTCTAAAATAAAAAATGTAACAATATCAGTTAGGTTATAAAAGACATGTACATTCAAAAGAATGTAATAACATACCTTTCACATATCGCTCTCCCATTTGTCACATAGAAACTTTCAATCTTCTGCATTCACTAATCGGAACGGTGAGTTCGCGCGTGCGTTTACAAAGTTGGCATATTTTTTATATTCTTTATATAAATCATCTCTAAACTCTTTAAAGATGCTTTGCATCTGGTGCTCGATCAACACATTCACCATGGGTTTACTCAAATCAATGTTCAAATGGGTCTGCACATGTAAACAAGTAGTCAGGCATTATAAAAACAGTATAATCAACAATTTAAGCTAACTTACCCACAATCGGTCTCTCACTAATGCAATGACCTCCTTCGTTATGTCCTTCTATTTCGACCATCAAACTAAGACAATCTCACCTGTATATGTGCTGATGGAATTGCTAAACTTTGTGCTATTAGCATAGATGAGCTTCTAGAACTCGTCCTTGATCTCTATGTTGATCCTCTCGGACTTCTCTATATGCTAGTCTAAATCAATATTTATGCTATGTCTCCTCGTCCTCCTATTCCAATGGACTAATAAAAACAATTGAATTGATGAAATTAATATAGTAATGCATAAATGTATATATATGTTTAATGAGAAAAAATTACCTAAGGCCACTGTCGAACTCTCAACAGCCGAAGGAGGGTCCGACACTGAAAGATTCACCCTAACAAAACTACGGTCTGCCAAACCTTCCTGGCTAAATCTCAGCATCTATATATAAATTCACATGAAAACTAAAAAAGAAATAAGAAATTTATTATAGAATTTCACGTACTTATAAAATAAGAAATTCAAACCTCGAACTCATACTTATTCACTATTTGGTTCATCTGAAACTAAACATTAAAGGGAATTTGTACTATTTTTAGGAGTCACAACATTCTCAAGTTCATCATTTATAAAATTGTCATCAACGATCTGTCAAGTGCTCCTATTTGATTGTTGGCTAACTTGTCGTTCTACAATAGTCGGATCAGCGTCATCTCTGGATAATGAGTTATCTTGAATGAACTCATCAACTAAGATCTCCTTGGCTACTTCGTCTTACTCAATCAAGTTGTCTACATCACCAACTTTTGGAACATCTCATAAGCGTTTGTTTTGGATGATTTGAACAACTTTCCAATTACTATGAATCTTATGGTTGTCAAGATAAAAAATTTGTTGAGCTTGACTAGCGATGATAAAAGGGTCATCAACATACCAATATCGAGATGTGTTCATTGACCTTAACCCTAAATCTACATGTGATCAATTTTTCTTAACATCTGTGTCGAACCATTTGCACTTAAAAATGATCACACGTCTTCTCTTCGCATATTCTAAGTTCAATACCTCGTCTAGTATGTCGTAGTAATTCATTCATCTCCGCCACTTTCTTCTTCAGGCACCATGACCCCACTATTTTGTGTACTACGACGATTGTCATGCTCTATACTTTGAAATTATAGTTTATTGACAATGCATCTAGTATAGAAGCGCACTTGCGTAATGAATGAACTTGTTCATTTAATATTAATTTTAAATGATAGATTCTCATAAGTCTAAATAAATGAATCTTACTTAATAAGGGAGTTACCTAATATTTTAACTAATGAAGAAATTGTTGTTGATGTGATTTATATAAGTCTGTTGTTCTTCTCACTCCTAGACGAAGCATTCTCAAAGATTATATGTTATATGTGATAGGACTCTATCTTAGCACAATTGTTCAATATGTACCAGTGTGCTATTCGTTTTTCGTGTTCTGATAATGTTTTTAAGGTCAACCCCCTCAATGGTCGCGCACTTTATCTAAAAACTTCAAACCCACCATAAATTTTATTCTTAGGGATGGTATCATTATCATGTTCATCTCTATTAAATTTCATTTCAATCCTAGTTAGATACAAGGAGCAAAAGTTTAACGATTCATTCCTGATGAATGCTTTTATGATGGAACCCTCAGGAAGAGCTTTATTCCGTACATACTATTTCAATGTTCATAGGTTGCTCTCAATAGAGTACATCCAACTATAAGTAATGGGTCCTACAACCTTTGCTTCATATGACAAGTGAACTACAAGATGTATCATTACATAAAAAAATGTCAGGCAGAATATTCTTTCCATCTTACATAGTATGATTAGGATGTCTGACTGTATTTGGTCAAGATCATTGATTCATAACATCTTCACACATAAATCATGAAAGAAATCACATAATTCAACAATGGTTATACACATATCGTTCTATAGGTATGGTCGAATACTAATGGGAAGAAGTCACTATAGAAAAATATGCGAATCATGAGTTTTCAATCCCCATAATTTTCCATCGCTTATGCTCATGCATCACTATACGTTTGATACAAATCCATACGGAAATTTCACTAATTTCAAGAATTTATAAAAATCCACTCTTTCATTAATTGTTAGTATATATGCAGCATGTGGTTTCATAATTCTCGTCTCTTGTTTCTTCAAGTGCAAGTTCTTTCATATTTTTAAGTCTTCTAGATCCAAACAGGTATTATCGTATCTTTTGTCTTGCCCTCGATATTTAACAAAGTGCCCACTATATTGTCACATACATTTTTTTCAATATGCATGACATCCAACTTGTGTCTCAACATTAATTTTGACCAGTAAGGGAGTTCAAAGAATATACTCTTCTTCGTCAAATTGAGAGCCCTCTTTCGTTTCTTTAGGGATGGATGTTTACTGATTATGAGAAAGTTCGCAATACCTACTTGTTCGAGAATCTTATGTCCATCCATTACAGTAGGAGGAGGCCTACGTTCTAACTTCCTATCATGTTGTTTACTTTTCCGCCAACTGTGATTCCTTGGAAGATAGTGTCGATGCCCCATGGAAGAAAATTTTTCCCTTATCTAAACGACGATGTATCTTCTTTACCAATTGGGCATGCTTAATAACATTTAGTACTCCACCCTGACAAGTCTCCATAAGCATGAAAGTTATTAATAGTTCACAACAAACTCGCGTGTAGTTGAAAATACTCACTACTCACACAATCGTACATGCGACCACCATTGTTCCATAATTCTTTTAGCTCTTCAATCCATAATTGCAAATACACATCAATCTCGTTCTCTGGAGTCCTCGATTTGGGTATAAGCAAAGGCATGAAAAAAAATTGATTCTTTCATGCACTTTCAAGGTGGCAAATTATATGGAACAAGCACCAAAGGCCACATGCTGTAGGAAGTACTCATATTCCCGAATGAATTAAATTGATCATAAGCTAATGCCAATTGAACATTTTGTGGGTCTAAGACAAACTGAGGAAATTCATGATCGAAATGCTTCCACCTTGCAGCTTCAACTTGTTTATCCTTATGCCACCTCATTTCTGAAGTAATATACTTTGATGATAACAGTCTCTTCAACCTCAGTATTAATGGAAAATGACGTAAGATTTTGTGTGCAATCTTCTTACCTTACCTATTGTTAATTTTATAGCTACACTCACCGTATATTGGACAACTTTGGCAATCCACAAATTCCTTCCAAAACAATGCACAATCGTGTTTGCAAACATGGATGGACTCATAACTTAGCCCTAAGTCACATCGCTTTCTCTTAGCTTCATAGAATGAACTAAGTATAAATGTGCCACTAAAAAATGCTTCTTTTTAACAATTGTAGCAACATATCAAATGGTTTGTCACTCCAATTGTTTAGTACTTTGATATGCATCAACTTCACCAAAAAGTTCAACAAAGAGAACTGTTACAACCAGGATATAATTGACTGGGAGCCTCAATCATTAAGTTTTCAAAAATGTTAGAAGTATCTCTTTCATGGACATTTACTAACATCTTATCCCCAAAGCCTTCTTTATATGCATCCTCTTCTACCATCGGACCCCACAAATCATCCAAAAGATCAAAAATCTCATCTTCTTCAATTACAACATTACTTAATTCATCATTCAGTGGAGGAGTTGGATCTCATTGAAAGAGATAAGTTGTCGGGTTCTCCATGATACACCCATTGACTGTAAGATGCCGATATACCATTCATAAATAAATATTGTTCCAATAATTTACACATTGAATTCTAGCAGTTCTTGCATGGGCATCTCATTTTTCCTACCTTATTAACATGGTTTTTTGCCACTTCTAAAAGCTGTACAACTCCTTCAATATACTCTCTTGAGAATCTATCCTTAACCTTAATCCAACCTTTATTCATTCTCAATTGAACTTTTGTAACAACTGGTTTATTCAATAAGAATTGGCGAAGTTTAATTCTTATAAGAAATCAACAAGAAGTTAGATTACATTTATCGTTGGAGGATGTTTTGAAAATATAATTGCAAGGTATCAACTTGTTCTCCTACAAATGACACTTTGATTTGGGACCTTAATCAACCAGAAATGGAATATAATTGGATCTAAACGTGCCTAAAAGACATATTGGGATATTGATTATATTAGGATGGCCTCCTTGTTGTATAAGCTAGTTCCAATCTTCTTATATTGACACATTTTTAAGTCCTTAATGATTGATTTCAATGCGGAAAAAAGACAAATGCCAACAAATTACACCAAACTTTCAAAAATATTGATTCATTATCAAAAAATAAATTATACCTTTCAGTGTCAATCCTACTTATTCTTTCTTTCAATATTTAAAAACATTATTTCTTTTGCTTATTAGTTTTTACATTGATTGATTACTTTCAATGTTGTTTATTCTTCTAGATACTGCAACCAATCTTGATGCATTTTATATCCTTGATGAACAAGACTGTCCAATTTTGTGACTATTTTTAATAACAGATCCAATTTGGTAAAAATTGGAGCTTTGTACTTTTATTAAAATTCTTGTGTGAGGTGACAATTTTTGCAAAATGTTTCTCTTTAGAGGCGCAAATGCCCCAAGTCGCCAAAAAGGCCCTAAGTTACCTCGCCCCTCGCCATAGGGGCGCATTAGAGGCTTGAAATTCAGGGACCTTACTAAATGATAGCTATGCTCAACTTAAGAATGATTTTGAAAACAAAATCAATAATATAAGATTCCAAGCTACCATAACTGCCGGATAACTATCACAAACTAAGTCATAGCAAAACTCAAGCTTTTATTTTGACTTCACCAAAACCACAAATTCACACCACGAATTCTTTAAACAAAAATTATAATTCACACGAAAATCACAAATTCAATTCAACAAATTCAAAGAATACTAAATAAATATTCTAAATAACACTGAATCCCCCAAACTATTTCAGAAATAAAGGGGCCAGAAATCAATAAAATTTGTCCAGAAAGGACAGGAAAATGTAATTGTTACCCTACCTCCTCTCTTCAAGGTGCAATGCAAAGACGACTGAATGATGAAGTGCGGCAGCGGAGGAACAAAACCTACAAACAATTATTTTATCAAATAGGATATAAATGAGAAAAAAAATTTCGTCAAAACTTTTCAATGACATTTGGAATCAATTGAGCAACCGCATCAATTTTCAATATATACATGGTTCACAACTTAGCAACCATAACAATTTTTGTCATAAAACTTTTCAATAACATTTTAGAGTCAATTTTAAAAGCAACATTTTTCAATGAGATAAGTTACAACCAAAATAATTGGAAAAAAAATGATTTCGAAATCAGGATATTTCAAAACAACATATGCAAAAAATTATTAAAGTAAAACAATTAAAGTAAAGAAAAGACTAGAAAAGTAACAATAAAATCAGAAAGCATTCAAAAACTAATTTGTAAATTTTCAAATTAGGAGGGTCCATGAAGGGAGATATACAATACAAAACCAAAATTCACAATAAAAATTTCCAAAAATGAATACTAATTTCCTTAAGAATCCAACAGTCTTATTTAGCCTCAATATACTTCAGCAAAACTCACAATACAGAACCAACAAGAAGTAAAATTAGACAATATGTCAAAAAAAAAAATCTCAATCATATTTGTCTTTCTAAAAAACCACAAAAAATGAAAACTCCATTAGTCATTTGGATTTTTAAGGAGACATACAAACTTTGTTGTGGCAAAAATTTGTGGCGAAACACAAGGAGGAGCGGCGGACAACAAGGATACCACTGCAAACAACCACAGCGAGAGACGACGTAAGGCAAAGAGCAACAACGAGTGGTAGCGTGTGGCGAGCGGCAAAAATCAGAGACAAACGGAGGGAAGAGAAAGGAAGGAGGTGGACAATGAGAGCGACAACAACAGAGAGATAGAGAGAAAATGAGAAGAAAAAGAAGAAAGAAAAAGGAGAAAGGGTGAACCCGATTCTTGTTTAGGGTTATGTATCCTGACGCAAAGAAACGTTGGCTAAAGTAAACCAAATTGTAGCCAGCTAACAAACACGCATTTCATTAAAACTTTTTCCCGACGTTTGTACAAATTGTTGGGCTATTTATATAGACTCCCAATGTTTTCAGTAAATGTTGGCTGTTACTTTGGAGGAAATAAAACTAACATTCTTACGCCAACGTTTAATGATGAAATGTCGACAAAAATGACATTTTTGCCGACGTTTCTTGGAGCAGTGGCTTATCAATAATATATACCGACATTTTTAAGAAACATTATCATTAATAATATTACCCTGATGCTTTCCCTAAATGTTAGAAAAAATGACGTCTGTAAAAAGTATATTTCGTGTAGTGAAACGAGTTCTTCCCTTTTTTTTCTTTTGCAGCCACTTTTACTATTTTAAATTTCTTTTGTTGTGATTAGGAAGTCTATTAGGTCAAATCATCCATGTAGTACACATGCAATGGTTGATTAAATTCATAAAAGAAAGATTTATTTCCATATTTCAAAATTCCAATATTTTCGAGCGGATCCTCTGTGTTCGTTTTGCTCTAGAAATGCTCGATCAATATTTCAGCCAAAAATAATGTTTCATCACCTATTTGCTGACAAAATATCCAGAATAGTGGTAATTAAGCATAAATTTCTTCAATACTATTCAAATCCTGTCATAAATAAAATTATGCAATAATATGAAGGTTCTCAAGATTTCTAAATGCAAAACAAATATAATTCAATAAATTAGTCCATAAATCAATGGAAATTACTCTAATAACAAGATGAAATCTAGCCTAAAAGACTCCTACTAACTCTCTTTTGGAGAGTTATCAGGGGTCGATCCAGAAGCGTCGTGCTCCCACCTTGGTTGGTGACCAAGGGGAGTCATTCATGCGGCGTCAGTGCACTTGCCCTTCCATCGTCGTGGTAGTTGAAGTTTATTTTATCATGATCTTTATATCTTTTCTCACCGCGTGTGATCTTTTCTTTTAGACCATGCTCTTATTTATGATGCTTTTTAGATTGCAGTGGGTCTCACATGGTAGTTTTATATTTCAAATCGAATTATTTTGCCTTAACATTTGAATTAAATAACATGTTTTACATCAATAATCGCTTACATCAGCCGGTAGAGCTCTTACCCTGAAGTTTTGAATGATCACTTAGTTATTTAACAGTGATGCATTACCTCTGATGCGATGCCCTGCAATGTACGGACACTCAAAACTCTGAAATAAAGAAAGAGAAACGCACCAGACTTAATTTACTATTGTGAGTACATGGCCCCCATTTGATGGAGACCTCAGTATAACTAAAGTTTTGTACAATAATTTATTTATTCATCGCAACGTTGCCCATTATAGATCGGTGCTGAGGTACAATTTCATTGATAATACACTATGAGGTGCTCGGAGTTTCATGGGTTAGAGAAGGTTTTGCCTTGCAGATCGGCTAATATTCACCCCGAGGTTCCTAGTGGCTAACTTATTTCACCTCGTAGAGCCCCTCCCAATTTGGTTCAAGAGCTCCATGGTGTTGTAATATTTTTTGTAAAAGGAAATCACCAACTTTAAACCCTTGAGATCGGACCGTGGAATAGTAGATGTGTGGCATTCTGTTGCGATACTATACATTTCGAAGATGGCAGTTATTATGAGTTTCCTTCAGCAAGTCGAGCTACAACTTCTGTATTTCATCATTCTGCACCTCTTGGAAATTAAGTGTTGTTGGGTCGGTAGACCGACTTCAATGGGTACCATAACCTTTGCTGAGAAGGTAAGGGAGAATGGCGTCTCGCTAGTGGCTATTTTGGTATTCATTCTATAAGACCACAGCAACCCATGTAGTTTTTCTTCCCAAGCTCCCTTCAACTCCTCCAAGCAAGTCTTGAGCCAACACTTGATGATCTTGTTCACAACCTCTACCTATCCATGAGCCTAGGGATGAGCCAAGGACAAGGTGAACTACTTGATGTTAAGTTCTGCAGAGAACTTCGCAACTTGGCGTTACCGATTTATCAATGGCTGTTGGTGATCAAAGTTTAAGGGACCCCTAATCGACAGACGATTTTTTTCCAAACAAAGGTCGTGCTTTTCTATTCGATTATCTTCATAATGGGCTCAGCTTCTTCCTACTTAGTAAGATAATTTATTGCAACTACGACAAACTTTGTTTGGCCTTTGCCAGTAGGGAGAGGACTGATAAGGTCCATCCCCCACTGCACGAAGGGACACGGGCTTTGGATTGGGATCAAGATAGTGTAGGTTGCCTCAAGACCGCAACAACTCTTTGAGTAAATGGTATTAGAGACTTTCCGATTACAAAGAATAAATAAAAGTTCTTCAAATTTCTTCATTTTCCCAATTTGATGTCATTCTTTTTTGGGGGAGGAAAAATATCTAAGGTAATTATTCATCAATTTTTATTTAAAGACTTAGCGTTTACAAATTTGTATTTAAATTTTCAAAGAATTAATATCTTGAGAGGCCTATCATCGTGTTCATCTTCGTTGGATGTTCCATGCAGCAGGAGACGTAAGATGGTTGGTAAGTCCACAATCAGCCTAGGGTAATAGGTCTTTGATAGTCTCAAGAGATTTGAATAAAATTTTAAATTTTTATTTTTGAATTCTGAATATTGATTTTTAAAAAATAGAAGATATAATTCTTAAAGATGTCAAGAATTCTAAGGAAAAAAAAAGAATCAAAGAAAGCTTCATACAAGGAGCTATCCTTAGAAGAAATTGAAGAACGCTTGGCAAATTCTTCCCTAGAAGAAAACGAGACAAATGAAGGAATCCAAATCGCAAAGATAAAAAAAAAGAGCTAAGAAGGTGGGATCTGACCACTCTTGACCCAAAGAAGGTCTATACCCATAGTACATTCAGCTTCACCCAAAAGTTATATAAAAAAGGTTGAAAGATGATTCTAGTCTCTCAACTAATCTACTCAATTAACCTATTTCTTCGAAGTGATCTCATTAGCTTTCGAGAAGAACTCAATTATTTACATATCGATGCCATACAGGTAGCCATCAAACCCTTGTTTCGCCTAGGATTGGATGTTCCAATTCTCACCATCTTAAGCAAAAAAAGGCATCAGAATTTTGAACACTCAACTCTAGGAATCATGCAATAAAACGTGGTTAATGAACCAATTTATTTGAACTTCTACCCAAACCTGACGGTCTCACTGAGGGATCCGAATATTCATAAGTCAATTTTCTTAGAAATCACAAAAAATGGATTAAATCTTGAAGAAGGTTCGCATAAAGTGCACCTAGTCTATAAAACCACAGATAGACTAATGAAGACAAGCGTTGGATCCACACACTTATGGTGTCTTCAAAAGAAAAACAGACCATGGTGTTCGAAAATAAACTACAAAACTCTTCAATTTGAGTTCTCAAGATGCTAAGCATGTGATGAAATTGAGAGAAACCCGGATTGGTGAATTGAAAATGCTTTCACTACACCACCAAAGAAGATTCAATTGGTGGCCCAGATTATCGAGGATCCCAACAGAAAAGTCAATATAAGATTTGAAGAGGAATTAACTTGCTTTTCCCATGTCAAAGAAAATGTAGGACTGAGGAATGCAATAAATGACTTCATGAGCTTGCGACCAAGTACCTCTGGAACTAAAGGGAACCAAATTGACGAGCAATTACACAGACAGATTCCTCAAGAGTCAGAGTTGTTGGTTTATCTCAAGGCATTCCTGATATTTATTATGAAGATATGGATAGAAAATCTCCTACACAGTTAGAAATGAAAATCGAGTATGTTGTTAGAGATAAACTAAATGTCATCACTTCAGATTTCTCTATTGACAAAGAATTCCTACATAAGGACTTCAATTCAAAGGCCAACAAGCTCAAAGGAAAGGCCTTCAATGGGAAATTCTCTACTCAAGAAAGAACAAAAATTAGAAGAATTTACTTCTCTTATCTAAAGGAAAAGGAAAAGAACATTCCTTTCCTTCATTGGTCTCAACTTCGAAAGGATCTGCAAATCCTAGAAGATGATCCAATTTGGAAGACTACCCAGAGAGGCTATGTTCAGTCCCAACATCCACCATTAGAATAGGTCAAATTCGAAAAATTCTATGATGCCAAGACTTTAGCAAAGCTCTTCCAACCAATCCACAAGAACAACGAAAAAAAGATCCCTACAAATAAAGAGATCGATAGCCTACGGCTCAAGAATAATTATTCAAATAAAATACTTTCGTCTATTGCCAAACAAGTCAATAGAATCAAAGGTAAATTCAAAGATTCTCCTGATGAAAAATCATCCTAGAAGTGGACAAGGAAGCATCCTTTAGAAGTTCCCTTAATCAAACCACTTGCAGATGTACCCTCTTTAGAAACAAAATAGGAGAAGATCATGAGAAAATTAGTTGAAAAACTATCTACTATACATAAGGTATAATCTTCAAGTAGTTCATCAAAAGGCCAAAAGAAGGATGCAGATACTCTAAATGTCTTGAAGAATGAATTGTAATTATTAGCAAAAAGTGAAAAAGTCTTAACTATCAAAGATTCTGATTAAGAAGAAGAACCTACGAAAATCGAGCGATCAGATTCCCAGGTAAAAAATACAACTTCTACAACCATCCCTCTTTTCCTTATATAGCCTATGAAGAAAGATGCGAGCTTGCAAAGAGCTCTTATGACGGGAGTTCCATTTACTAGTGGAACATAGATGGCATGTCAAACATCTAATTTCAGTAATTCTGAATGAAATGATCATCGCATCGCAAGCATACAAGCAAAGAGACAAAAGTGAGCAAGAAACTGCCAATTTGTTGACAGGTGGATTCACCAACAACCTAAAAAATTGGTGGAAAAACCCTCTCAGCAGGACAGAGAGATAACATCCAAAATTACTACACCACCAAAAAAAGGAAAGTTATTATTAAAAATCATTTCAAAGTTGAAGGTGAAGACAAACTCGTGGAGATAGAAGCTAAGATTGATGATCAAATCTCAGATGCAGTAAATGAGCTTATCTTCACTATCACCTTCTCTCAGATCAAGCAACGATCCAATTTCAGAGAAAGAGGCTGAAGAAATATTGAAGGCACTTAAATGCCCTCACATGGGAGAATTTAAGTGGTACAAAGACACGTTCATTACCAAGGTAATGACTTTCATAGACTGTCTTGAAAAACATTGGAAGGAAAGATTCTTATGTAGGATCCTCTGGCAACACTAGAGGGTGAATAGAGTTGCTTAAAAAAATTAAAACTTTTTCTATCAATTTAGACAGAAATAATATAATTGAAACTAATCTAAATAGCACCCTAAAAATAATAAGAAATATAAAACTATTTAACTAAATGTGCATTCTAATCAACAAAGTAATTCAGCGAAAATTTAAAAAGTATAGAGAGAAGAATGACACTGTGAAATTCGATAGTGGTTCGAAAATTCCTACTCCACTCCCCAAGACTCCTTTGGTATTTTACTGCAACAACTCTCTTACGAGTGAGAACCAAACCGATTGATCACTCTTTTATGGGTGCAAGAGTAAACCCCCTACCAATCCTTTTGCAGGTTCAGTATCCAATCTATATAGATCTTTTTACTGGGTTCAAGATCAAACCACTACCGCTCCTTTTAACGGGTTTAGGATCAAACCACTACAAATCCTCTTTCAGGTTTAGGATTACACCACACTCACAATCCCAAGGTGCTCCCACACCTTATTACAGAAACCCAATTTAAAGTAATGAAATTTGAAACCCACAAAATGAAAAACTCTCACAAGAGTAGATACACAATTTGCACTCAAAATAATAATCTAATCTCTCCAAAGAATCTCTAACAAAATAGAATAAATTGAAGCTTTGAAGAGATAAACAATTGAGGCTTAGAAGAGAAAATTTCAGCAAGAATGGGTGTATCTTGGAGAAGAAAGGTTTCTGAAATTTATAGGATAATTTTGGATTAAAAGAATATCAAAATTGAAATTAATTTTGCCATTAGATCTAGGTTAAGAGGATGAATTATTGTGATTAAAAACGTGGAAAAGGAAAGCATAACGGCTAGTTTTTTTTTAAAAAAAAAAATAGAAAGAAAATGGAAACATAAAAGTGTTTGGCAGGACTCGAACTCGTGCTGGAACGGCGGTGAACATTTGCATACCGAACGTGCCAAGGTTTCTAACTTCTGCTCAATTTTCTTTTGATCACAACTTATTCATCTGGCGTCTGATTTGACAGATTCAAAATGCATTGGAATTGTCTTTTCGGGCTCTACGATGTGAAAACTTAAAAACACTAATCATCAATAAATTTCAACTATTTGTTATCATCAAAATATATAGTATGATTAAAGCTCATAGAGCTAACATCTTAGGTAGACTTCTAAGTTTTATGTGTCTCAAAGTTTATGAACAAATCAAGGAGCATTATGAAGATCCTATTATCTAGGAAGAAAAAATCTATGGAGTCTTATCAAGCATAATAATCAAATACAGTTTAATGTTGTGCATTGAAGCAAAGATTTAAGCAATGCTTTGAAAGCCCTCTGGAAATCATAGAAGAGAACTAAAGATTTTCTGTGAACAATACGAATGTAGGACTTACAAATCTTCATCTCAAAGGAAGACACATCATTCCAATAGAAGAGATAATTTCTCAAATTATCAAAAGTAGAGTTTCTAAGAAAAAAAGCTATCGGCGAGATTATCAACCACCTAAAATATTCTTCCCCAAAACCAAAAACTTTCGTTTTCAGAAAGGAGAATCTTCCAAACCATAAGGAAGAAAAGTTTGAGATGAAAATAAAACAGTCTGCTACATATGCAGAAAGAGTGGTCATTACGCTAACAGATGCTCGCTAAGAGGAAGAGTCAACAATTTAGAAATTGATGATGAGACTAAGAAGAATCTATTAAATCTAATAGATTCCTTAACTGTTGAAGATTCAATCTTTAAATCAGCTTATAGTGATCAAGAAGATCAAATTCTTACTGTCAATGAATACATGGATTCAAATACATCAAATTCGTGTAGTTCAGACGAAGATGGTTTAGAGTTTGTGGGGTTGCATAAACGTCCTCACTGGTGTACAAAGAATACAATTCAAAGCAGTAGAAAAGATTGATGAATAAGGTACTAGAAAAAAAGTTCTGGATGCCCTAAGGCTATCACTTCAGGATGATCAACCAAGATCAATCTTGAAGAAAGAAGAAGAAGATATTCCTACTACCAATTTAAAGGATGTGTTCAAAAAATTTGAGAAGCCTAGAAAAGAAACCATCAGTGATTTACAGAGAGAAATAAATTCTCTAAAGAAAGAAATGTCTCAGTGGAAAAAGATACATTCAAATGAGATTAAGAAGATCAAAGAAGACATCCATGCATTACATTGTGATAGATTGGAGAATAATGATGATGAGGCCAGATCTGAAGAAGATTCGTTCATCACCAATGAAGAAATTCAAACAGAACAACTCGCTCAAATTACCACAGTATACTCTTAGAAATGGTATATAATTGTAAAGATCAAGATTAAAGGCTTCACGATAGAAATGAGAGCTTTAATCGACTCAGGAGCTAATCAGAACTGTATTCGACAAGGACTAGTTCCCACAAAGTATTTTTAGAAAAAACCGTCCATGGGTTATCAGAAGCTAACAGACAAGATTTGAACATCGAGTTTAAATTAACAGAAGTTCATATTTGCAAAGGTGGAATATATTTCACTACTTCATATCTCTTGGTTAAAGATTTAGAGCAAATGTTGATCTTAGGAATGCCCTTCCTCACTCAGCTCTATCCAATCGGAGTCTTAGGCAATGAAGTTAGCTGCGAAGTTGCTGGTGAACAGTTATTATTCGAGTTCACTAAACCTGTCAGATCTTAGAGATAGAATGCACTGAGTTCTCTAGATGAAAAGAAGAAACAAATCCAGTTTCTAAAAGAAGAAATTGGTTTTAAAAGGATCAAAGAAAGCCTAGAATAACCGAGTGTTAAGGCAAGACTCAAACAACTACTGAGCAAGATCGAATCAGAAACATGCTTAGAAGTACCAAATGGTTTATAGGAAAGAAGACAACACATTGTTAATCTTCCCTACGTCAAATATTTCGATGAGAGCAAAATCCTAACAAAAGCATGGCCAATTCAGATGAATTCAGAACTAATGAGCCATTGCAAAAAGGAAATGCAAAATCTTTGGAAGAAGAACCTTATCAAACCATTCAACAGCCCATGGTCATGTGCAGCCTTTACGTGAACAACATAGCCAAAAAGGAGCGTGGTATTCCCAGGTTTGTAATAAATTACAAACCTTCAAACAAAGTTATGGAATGGATTAGGTATCAAATTCCTAACAAACAAGATTTGATTAAAAGAATTTCTACTGCAAGGTATTTTCAAAATTCAATTTGAAATCTGAATTTTGGAAAATTCAAATTTCTAAAAAAGAAACATACAAAACGACTTTTATTTTTTTTGTTTCGATAATATGAATAGAACGTAAAGCCATTCAATTTAAAAAAAATCCCCTCTAAATTTCAAAAAATTATGAATGATATTTTCATTAAGTTTGAAGATTTCTCAATAGTCTATATTGATAATATTTTAATCTTTTTCATCATATATAGACCAACATTTTAAACATTTAAACATTTTCATAAAAACAATCAAAGAAAATAGTTTGGTAGTTTCTTGACCAAAACATAAAGATTTTCCAGACAAAGATTAGGTTTTGCGTTTTGAGATCCACTTAGGATCGGTTAAACAAATTAAAAGGTCAATTGAGTTTGCGTCCAAGTTTCCTGATAGGATTCTAGATAAAACCTAGTTACAGAGATTCTTGGGTTGTCTAAATTACATGTCTGACTTCATAAAGAATCTTAGACCTATTTGCAAACTATTGTTCCAACAGTTAAAGAAAAATCCTAAACCTTGAACAAAAGAACATACTAAGGCAATTAGAAAAATCAAAGCCCTAGTAAAATCTCTTCCTTGCCTTAATCTGTTAAATCCATTATTTGAACTTATTGTTATGAAGGTGTGTTAAAACAAAAGGTTGGTAATAAAGAACAAATAGTTTGTTATCACTCTGGAGTCTGAAATAATACAGAACAATTATTCCACAGTGAAAAAAGAACTGCTCGCAATCATAAATTGTGTGCAGAAATTCTAACGTGATGTTATTAACAAAAGATTCACCATTAAAACTGATTCTAGAGCATCTAAATTCGTTCTTGAAAAAGATGTTGAAAATCTCATGTCTAAACAAATTTTCGCGAGATGGCAAGCGATTTTATCGTGTCTTGATTTTGTGGTTTTGCCTATAAAAGGAGAGCAAAACCCATTAGCTAATTACCTATCAAGAAAGTTTCTCATTCCAAGAGATTAAACTCTCTCTCCCTCTCTCCTCTATCTAAAAATCGTCCCCAAGGAATGGGATGAAAAACCTCTCTAGCCTATCCAAATTTTTTTTTAGAGAGTTTTGGGTTTAGCCTCTTCCTCCTCCTCAAAGGGCAAAAGTCCATCTCCATTTTCGTCGCCTCAACCCATGAGCTTCGACAACTATACTATGGATCTTGATTCACTCCAATAACCTACTCAAGACCGAGATTGTTCGATATGTGGATAGAATCTTTGTTGTAGTCATCTACTCCACTGAGGCCTCGGCTTTGCTAATCTGCCCTTCAGGTGGAGTTTTTCAAATGCGATCTCATGTCTCTTCTTCCAAAGTGTCGTCGTCTAGACCTAAGACTATTCCACCTTCATCATATTCCACCGCCATTCAACCAGAACGATGCTTTCAACCTCGTCGAGAGGTAACCACATATGTTGAAAGTCAAGATTGGTCAATGATCCTATCATTGAACCAAAATATGAAAGTCTCAGTTTACAAGTGACCATTCTAAAGATTTATCCAGAAAACATCTGGTTTTTGCCAGAGAGTCTAAACAAGAATCGTACCTTTTATGATTTCATCTTAGTCGACACCAAGTCTAGCGAAATAACTCATATCCAAGAAAAAAAATGGTCCCCCTAGGATTGCTTATGTGAACTTAAGAATTCAAAAGGTCTACAATCTGACCAACTGGAATCAAGGCCTATTGATAAAAAAAAATTTTCAAAGTCATTCCCCCTTCAAACATTTAGATACCGAGACTACTGTCGGGCCTGGTATTGCATGCTCTAGCTCACACCAAAGGACTATGTTTGGTTCATTCATTTTTGCCCAAGTGCCCATAAAATCCATTTCCCACTTTGCTTCATAGAATAGTGGTACACAGTCGAACTCACTGATGAGATACTACTTGTTTCCCTTCAAGAGTCCTACTACTATTTTTGTAGGACTATTTTCAAAATTTATTTTCACTCTTCCATACGTTTCTGTCTCTATTTCCAGATTTCACAAATTATGAGTTGGAATTTCAAAATTGACTTGAGACCTTATTGTAACTGGGTCGTAAAGGTCATTAAGATTAAATGGTGGCAAAATGGCAATAGGGATCAAGTCGATCTAAAGATGGTCAAAGCATGGTTCTCTGAGAACGGTTACATACAAGATGCGACAATAAAGAAAAATGCAGAGTTCCTGAACTCTAAAAGCCAACTTCTGGCATAGCTTGCTCAAACCTCACCTGATTTTGAGTTCCAACAGCTCCTCAAAACAGCGAGATCTGATACTGGACCATCCGAAATTCATACAAAGTAAGAAAAAGATCATTCTACATAGCAAGTGCCCAAATATGATCCAGAGTTTGATCTATTCCTCGATGCACAACCAATGTGAATGGTCAGACGTCTGCAATGATGTTAAACTAGAAAAGACCTAGCTTCACGAAGAAGACGAAAGTTCTCCAATACCAAACTATGCACAATAGTATACTTGTATTTATAAGTGGTTCTCTATCTAGGATAATCTACGTAATCAATATTCTTGTAAAAAAAAGTCTTTGTTAATTGTCTTCTCAATTTTCAAAGAAACAAAAATAATTTTATTTTTTTGGCAATTTAAATTTTTGTATTCTAAATTCTTGTAATTTTGTATATTCCTGTATATTCTATCCCTCGTAAAGTGTTTGGTTCAATTTCATATAATCCCTTTTATGTATTTTGGATTATACAAGTAAATATTCAAGTTGTCAGGCAGAAGATTTCGAAGAAGATGTTTTAAAGCAGTAGTTCCAGTAAAGAAAAGCTTGAAGAATTGAAGACGAAGATTATGAATTCCTCTCAGGTTAGCCCATTTGTTCGCTCCAGTTTGGTGTTCCACGCAGTGAGATGCATAAGACAGTTGGTAAGTTTGTAATCCATCCAGAGTAATGGGTCTTGAGGTATTCATAATTTAGCCGACAATGATGAAGACATAAAGTTCCTTTAATAAAGCCACTTTATTAAAGAAGACATAAAGCTTCTCAATCACGCCAAACTTTAAAGATTCGTCTGACAACATCTTTTTAAAATCTTGTCTTTTATTTACTTTTTAAAATTTATCTTTTATAATAATTAGATTTTGTCTTTTAAGAAAAGAAGATTCCCCAAAGATTGCAATCAGTCAAGGTCTTGTCTTGTCGATTGAATCATATGTGTTAATTAGTTAGATTTCATTTCCTTGTGACTATGCATTCGAAGTCTGTATAAGACTTCATAATTGGTATTAGACGGCAGAACAACCTACCATATCAAATCTTGTACAAAAAGATCTAAATGATAAATAGTCATCAATCCCAATTCTCCCACTATAAAAGATCTCATTGTTTAGCAAATGATATCAGAGCCTTTTTTATTACCAAGAATAAATAAAACTTCTTCAAATTTTTTCATTTTTCAAATTTGATTTCATTCTTTTTCAGGGGAGGAAGAAGATCCAAGGTAATTATTCTTCAATTTTTATATAAAGATTTAGAGCTTAAGAATTTATAATTAAATTTTTAAAGAATTAATATCTTGCGAGGCCTATCATCGAGTTCGCCTATTTCTTCACCTTGGGATTTAAAAACAACATATGCAAAAAATGATTCATGTAAAACAATTATAATAAAGAAAAAACTAGAAAAGTTACAATAAAAATTAGCAAGCATTCAAAAACTAATTTGTAAATTTTCAAATTAGGAGGGTCTATGAAAGGAGATATACAATACAAAACCAAAATTCACAATAGAAATTTCCAAAAAATGAAATACAATATCCTTAACAATTCAATAGATATCTAAACGCTCTCCCTTATTTAGCCTGACTATACTTTAGCAAAATTCACAATATAGAACCAACAAGAAGAAAAATTAGACAATATGTCAAAAAAACATCTCAATCACCTTTGCTTTTCTAAAAAACCACACAAAACAAAAACTCCATTAGTCATTTGTTTTCAAGGAGATATACAAACCTTTTTGTGGCCAAATTTTGTGGCGAAATGCAAGGAGGAGCGACAAACAACAAAGAGATCTCTACAAACAATCAAGACGAGCGACGGTGTAAGGAAGAGAATAATGGTGAGTGTCAACGTGAGGCGAGCGGAAGAAATTAGAGACAGACGGAGAGGAGAGAAAGGAAAGGGGTGGACACCAAGAGTGACAACGAGAGAGAGATAAAGAAGAAATGAGAAGAAAAAGAAGGTAAAAGAAGGAGAAAGGGGGCTCTCTTTTTTCACAAAAGAAGCAAGTCTTAAGCCAATGCTTGATGATCTTATTCACAGCCTCTACCTGTCCATTGGCCTGGGGATGAGCTAGGGACAAGGTGAATTACTTGATCTTAAGGTTTCTGTAGAACTTCGCTACTTGGCATTAACAAATTATCAATTGTTGTTGGTGTTCAAAGTGTAAGGGACCCCGAACCGACAAATGATTTTTTTTTCTATACGAAGGTCATGATTTTGTGCTTGATTCTTGTCAAAAGGGGCTTAGCTTTTTCGTACTTGGTAAAATAATCTATTGCAACTGCGACAACCATATTCTGACCTTTGCCAATGGGGAGAGGACCAATAAGGATAGTGGAGGTTGCCTCAAGATTGCAGTTACACTTTGGCAACAATCATATCAACGAGTGAAGGCCCAAGTGTCGACCTTCATCATCGACCAAGAGTACCTCTACCAAATCAGATTTGTCACCATCGAGCGGCCCCCAATTGGTATCAGAGCATGATTACTACACTCAATTAGCTTTGGTCGGGTTCAATTCATGTGATGAATGGTGATTGTTCCTAAAATGGGAAGTTGTTTGGTTTTGGCATCCTTTTAGCTTTAATTTGTTAAATTTAGTTGTAATTTCTCAGTAATGTAAGGGCTTATATGTGTGCTGGAAGTGTCTGTAAATATGTGGAGTCTTTTAGAGTCTAAACTAGGTTGTAATCGAAGAAGAAAAGAAGAGGTCACTTGCTACGGCAAGCAGAGGAGTGATGCAGCCAAGGCAGCGTTGAGACGCTGATGAACAAGCATCTCAAAGCTACGTCTTCACCCAGAACGAGCGCGCAGCAAGCGCGCCTAGCAAGGGCACAGTGCGCGCGCGCAGCACGGCGGTCCAGCAGCGGTTCACGTTCGGTTCGGATGGTTTGCAACCGGTTCAACCTGATTTTGACCTAATTCAGCACTATTTCAAGCATTTCAAGTCCGGTTCAAGCCTATCGAAGGTGGTTCATGATGGTTCGGGCCGGTTCGGGAAAGTACGAGCACATTTCAGAGTTGTTTATGTTGTAATAGATAGGTGTTTGTGTGCTTTTGATGCCAAAACCAACCCATTTTAGGCTTATTTGATTTATTATGCATTATGAATGTATGGATAAGTTGAATGTTAAATCTTGTATGCATAATGTATGCCATATAGATTTACAACTTCACCATAGGATTATCATGCTTCTTGCATTCTTGTATGTTATAAGTGTTATAATGTATAGTTTGTATGAGAAGTATGCATATTTAAATTCATAGAAAGTATGTTATAAGTGTTATAATGTATAAATTGCATGAGTTATATGC
>JAOANK020184319.1:0-16661 GCA_026257165.2 Telfairia occidentalis
TTCGTTTATTGGATTTATAGAGTTATAAAGGATTCAATAACAACTTTATTGAATGACATCAATAACAACTTTATTGATAATAGAACATGTTTACAAGCCATTCGAGTTTTAGGACATACATACCCAACACTCCGCTCATCACGTTAGCCTACTACTGTCATGCATTTGAGATCTAATCTAAGCCTTACTCTCTCGAGATAAAACTTAAATCATGCAAATCATTTAATCCTCGATCAGAAGATTAAAAGCCTTAAGAAAATGAAAGAATGAAAAATTACATGGGATATGAAAAAGGCCACATAATTGATAAAGCATAAAAACATCACAATACACTACAATGCATCAAGGCGGAATCCCGCCACTCAAATTCACAATAAAAAGAGAAATTTCTAAAGAAATTACAAAAAGAAACAAAGTTAAGAAAAGGAAAAGAAAACTCCCAAAGATGCGTGCCACACTAGTTTCCGACGTGAGACCTGCAATCCCGAGCCTCAGATCGGTCTGGGGACTCCATGGAAAGCTCCTACACTCTTTGGAAACCGAGCTCCCTCGTGCAAAATCATCTCCCCAAATGGCCTTTTCAAATTCAGTTGAAGAAATAAACTTAAAAATAGCTCTCTGCCTGCAGCGTCGAGACTATATAAGATAATGGCGTTGAGACGCTAATACTCCCCGCACGTGCGACATGTGAGGGCGTCTAGACGCTCTTGCATTTTCTGGGATGGGCGCGCCTGTTCTTCGGCGTTGAGACGTCGTTGAGCAATGACTCAGCGCTGTTGAACCCAACTTCATGCTCCCTCGGGTCTGCTTATGTTTTGGCCCCGGTTTTCCATTCCTTAGCCAAATTTGGTCTTCTTAAGCACATTTTTCGACCCGAACAACCTCAAAATCGTATTTTCTTCTAATTAAGCTTGATCCCTACAAATTAACAAATAAACACATGAAAGCTTCAAAATTAACTATCAAAACTAGCTAAAACTAAGCCTAAGGATAGCACATTCTCGTGTGCTATCATAAACCAATATGTCAAGTGTGCAATAAGGTAGGACATACAACAACAGTGTGTTATTACAGATTTGAGAAAGGATTTAACAATACTTCACAGCCTGCTTCTTCCTTGATTCAACCAAGCAAAAGCAACCATAGGACAGCAATGATAGCTACACTGGAGAGTGTGCATGATATAGCTTGGTACTTGGATAGTGGAGCCAACAATCACTTAACTTTTAATCTGGCAAACCTGTCATTGAAGATTTATTATACAAGCATAGAAATGATAATTGTAGGGAATGAAACTGAGCATCCTATTTCAATCATTGGTTGCTCTTTAATTAGCTATAATGTTAAAAATCTTGTCTTAAAAGGCTTTCGCATGTTCTTCTCATTAGGCTCCAAAATGTTGTAGCATCGAGACACTGTAAACGAGTGTCTTAACGCTACTTCGAGGTTGGCAAAGAAAAAACACGCGTGCAGTTGGTGTACGTGCAGTCACTAATGGCGTTGAGACATTACCACTCCTCGCACGTGCAGCATGTCAGGGCGTCTAGACGCTCTTGTATTTTCTGGGATGAGCCGCCTGTTCTTCAGCGTTGAGACGTCGTTGAGCAGCGACTCAACACTATTGAACCCAACTTGATGCTCCCTCGGGTCTGCTTATGATTTTGTCCCAGTTTTTCGTTCCTTGGCCAAATTTGGTCTTCTTAAGCCCATTTTTCGACTCGAACAACCTCAAAATCGTATTTTCTTCTAATTAAGCTTGATACCTACAAATTAACAAATAAACACATGAAAGCTTCAAAGTTAACGATCAAAACTAGCTAAAACTAAGCCTAAGGATAGCACATTCTCGTGTGCTATCATAAACCAATATGTCTGGTGTGCAATAAGGTAGGACATACAACAACAGTGTGTTAGTACAGATTTGAGAAAGGATTTAACAATACTTCACAGCCTGATTCTTCCTCGATTCAACAAAGCAAGAGCAACCATGGGATAGCAATGATAGCTACACTCGAGAGTGTGCGTGATATAGCTTGGTACTTGGATAGTGGAGCCAACAATCACTTAACTTCTAATCTGGCAAACCTGTCGTTGAAGATTTATTATACAAGCATAAAAATAATAATTGTAGGGAATGGAACTGAGCATCCTATTTCAATCATTGGTAGCTCTTTAATTAGCTCTAATATTAAGAATCTTGTCTTAAAAGGCTTTCGCATGTTCCTCTCATTAGGCTCCAAAATGTTGTAGCATCGAGACACTGTAAACAAGTGTTTTGACGCTACTTCGAGGCTGACAAAGAAAAAATGCACGTGTGGTTGGTGTACGTGCGATCACTAATGGCGTTGAGACACTACTACTCCTCGCACGTGCAACATGTCAGGGCGTCTAGACGCTCTTGCATTTTCTGGGATGAGCGCACCTGTTCTTTGGCGTTGAGATGCCATTGAGCAGCGACTTAACACTGTTGAACCCAACTTGATGCTCCCTCGGGTTTGCTTATGATTTTGCCCTGGTTTTCCGTTCCTTGGCCAAATTTGGTCGTCTTAAGCCCATTTTCAACCCGAACAACCCCAAAATAATATTTTCTTCTAATTAAGCTCAATACCTAAAAATTAACAAATAAACACATGAATGCTTCAAAATTAACGATCAAAACTAGCTAAAACTAAGTCTAAGGATAATACATTTTCGTGTGCTATCATAAACCAATATGTCAAGTGTGCAATAAGGTAGGACGTACAACAACAATGTGTTATTACAGATTTGAGAAAGGATTTAACAATACTTCACAGCCTGCTTCTTCCTCAAATCAACAAAGCAAAAGCAACCATGGGACAGCAATGATAGCTACACTCGAGAGTGTGCGTGATATAGCTTGGTACCTAGATAGTGGAGCCAGCAATCACTTAACTTCTAATCTGGCAAACCTGTTGTTGAAGATTTACTATACAAGCTAAATGTGTAATCTATTAATTATAAGTAAAGAAAAAAAAAGACTTGTAGGATAAATCTTTTCCATTCCAACCGACTTGTAAGATCCCAGGCTTTTATTTTTGTTAATTAATTAAGTTAATTTTCAAATTTAAAATAGGGATAAACAAGTGTCTATTTTTTTTGGTGTCTATTTAATCGAAAAATTATATAGGTTTTATTGGGGAGGGATTTGAAAAATTAATTTGCTTTTTTTTTTTTTTAAAGAGGGGGCAGAGGGAGATTTTATTTAGTTAAATAGCAAAGCTATAAATAGGACGATTGTAGGTTAGGTTAGGGTTTTGGGTGCATGCTATTTAAGCCACCTTATGGAAACCCTAGCCCCAACTCTCATTTTGTTTCCCAAAAAAAAAGAGAAAATTCTCCCTCCCTCACACCTCTCTCACTCCACCACCACCAAAAATTTCTTCCTCTTATTTTCTCATGCTAGCAACGGCTCCAGAATTCTGTCCAGTGAGCGAGGTTTCGACAAAGGCGCGGAGTAGGTATTTTCTTTCATTTAGGAATATTTCTCTTTTTTTCTCACACATCAAGGTTCTTTTTTGCACTTCCGGCTTGTGGACGACTATAGGCAGTGAGGATCTTCAGATTTGGAAGGTAAGAGCGTGTGTTGATGACTTGTTTTTTTGTTTTGCTCAGTACAAGACTTTAATCATGTTTTTCTCCTCTGTTTTCAGCCAAAAAGTGGGTTTTTTAGTGTAACGAAGGGTTGAAAAGGACCTTGAAGATCAAATCTACACATTGGTGGAAATGGTATGTCCAACGGACCAAGGGTGAGAAGAAACTACTATCCGCGGTGGCGAGTGGGCTACACTCACCGACTTCGAGCCACATGTGAGGGCACATGTGACCTCATCTTGGTGAATGTCGATGACGTTGGACTTCTGGTGGCCTGTAATTTCATATCTAGTAGTTCGTGAGTCAAAAATCGACAGAGCGTGTGGCAGTGCGTGGATGGCAGTGGCGGCATGTGAAGTTGGTTTCTAAACAATAAGCTCTCAATGGTGTTATATCCCTAGATCTAGCCTCAAAACCCATTAAAAATTAGTTGAAGTTGATTTTTCGAAATGAATTTTTTGTTTGACTTTAGGTTGACCAAGTGTTCTTAGACCGACTTATTAGAGAAGATGTAGGACTCGTTGGAGGTAAGTAACTTCACTTACGAACCTTTAAGGGCTTGGGTCGGATGATGTTTGCATGGGAAAACTTAAATGTATATAAATTGTCACAAAGTTGTGTAATATGCCTTATATGTGAAAGTCACTGTGTTATGTGTATGATGTATTAGTATGTTGATTTTAATGAGATGTGATGATTATGTATTATATACGTGTTGGCATGCTTGAGAATTGTTTATTGAATTATGATGTGATGATGCTTAATATAATACGACATGCATGATGGAAATATTAAATTTTCATGTCATATGTATGTGGGACCTTACATGAACCATGGTCTATGAAATTATGATTCAAGAGGATGACAACTACCTCCCACACCGTAATGGTCGGTGTTGGGCTAGATCCGACTACTCTGAATGAGTACCATCTAGCATTGGTTATGGTCGGATACCCTTAATTAAATCAAGGGCCCACACTCGTACACAAAGTGAGATGGCTACATGGTGGGATAAAAATTGTCGGTCATCCAGCATGATAAGCAAGACAGTGGATAGGTCCCAAATGTTAACTTCATGATATGTGTGTGATTGCTTGTGTTTGTAGGTCTGACTCCGTAAGTGGGGTTCCTTACTGGGTATTTGTTAAAATACTCAATCTATTCTATTTTAGATTTTCAGTAATGAACGTACTGAGCGTGGTGGTTGACAACTTGGGTTACTATGGCCATGGACTAGTGTCCAAGTTTTGCATTTTTAATTGAGCTCAAGTTGTTTTATTTAAATTTCTTCGGACTTAAATTTTTATATGTTCTATCTTTTGGATTAAAGTGTTTTAATGAGATTTTTCTTAGGATATCGATTTAAGGATTTTTGAATTGTGAAATTTTAACTTGGTATTTTAGTTCATTATTTGAACTTAAGTCTTTAGAGTATCTATGTATACATGAAGTAATGGTCTTAAGGTTAGCTTTAAGTTGGGTTGTTACATGACTTCTAGGACTCAATTTGCCTAAGATCGTTACTAACATGCATGCTTCGATAAAATGATTTGAAGATAATTTAGAAAGTTTAAATCACTATAAAATATCCATTAGAAAATCAAAAATTAATAAATTACTTACAAGGATCTCAATTTAAAATCAAAACAATATAAAAGTCTCATATAAAATTAAAATAAATGCTAAAATTGTTACGACTCGACTTCTAAACTTAGACTACCTAAGGGTCACTACTAACATGCATGCTCTTAAATAAAAGTTTTTAAAAGAATTTCCAAACTTGAAATCAAATTTCCATAAAAGCAAAATAACTAAGTCCAAAAAGGTACAATGAAAACAAGCTGGGATCCCGAATTTAAAGTAAATGAAAGAGGAAACTAAATACAATTCAAAAGTACGGCTTTTAGTTCAAACAATGAAAAACAATGCACCTCCTAAAGTAGACACATGCGGAAGACCGAAACGTGCGAGCATGGCTCCTATGCAACCTCTCATCATCATCCACCTAAGTAGTCCTTACTTTTACCTAAAAAAAATAATAAAAGGAATAGGTTGAGTGTATAAAATATACTCAGTAAATAACATCGACCCCTGGGGTCAGAGATGCAAACACAAGCAGTGATACAACTCATGTGGGACCTAGTCCCTTTCTCTCACAGGAGTATACCATCTCGAGGCACCTCAAAGCACACAACAACACAAAGCATTGAATGTATCCCAAGGACGTTCTTTATTCAGCACTAAGCAAAGACAGACAATCCTATAGAGATACTTCAAAGCACATAGCAACACAAAGCAGAGAATACATTCATGGAGGTCCTCAAACACAACACTAAGCAAAGATGGTATAACTCCTAACTCATGAACATGCAACACACAATCCATAACTATGCATAGGTCCCAAACACATATCATATAATTGTTAATTCTTAGAATAAGAGTTAAGTTGTGTGTCTTTTAAGTGCATTATGAGTCATGTATGACCCTTTTTTATAATTCTTTAAGCATGAATGATGTGATTTAGCACTTGTATTTACTTTTAAGCTGCTGAATTGCATGATTAGTGTGATTAAGGTTAAGTGATGGAAATTTAAAGAAAAATTACTAATCTGCGTGAATCTAGAAATTTTGCTATAGCATTCTAGTTGACAGAAGAAATTCCTGCTGCATTATTGAGCTAGAGAAAAAGGAAAATGACCTCATTAATTGAGCTGGCAATTGTCACGTGATTCAGCTGAAAAAACCAATCACATAGCTCCATGTGGATCAGCTGGCCAATTCAGCTGTTTTTGGTTGCCAAAGTGGATAAGATGGTGAGAGAAAAGGCCCACAATAGGAGAAGCCCCCAATTACGGAGGAGAGAATTCATTACACACTTCTTCTAATTTTGGGGAGAGGAGGCAAGGGAGTGGGAGCTGTCTAGAGAGAATTCGCCCAAGAAGGAAAGGAAGAAAAGGTTGCTAAAAGGGAAAGACATTTTTGGAAAGAAAGCTTATCCTCTTTTCTCCCCTACCTATCTTGTCCTACTTTTTCCTCTTTTAGACTAAGTTGGTGTTAGTTTTCATTTTCTTTTGTAACCATTGAGTATTCCGAATTCTTTATTTCCTTTAATCATGTTTAATTCAATTTTAGCTAGTTTTTACTCTTTATTTTTAAGCATGGACGAAACTCTCTAAGGCAAAGGTTAGGGGTTTATTTTGTTGAACTGTTGCAAGTTGCACAACAGCTCGTGGCTAGCATTCTATTGAGTATTAATGAAATTTCATTTGATTAATCTAAATGTATTGGTTGGCCATCTTTACATTTTGCATTTTAGTGTGAACTTGGGAAAGGAAGCACTAAGTGACCCCTCTTAATACTCTCATTAGCTGAATCTAAGTTGGGATACGTGAGTGAGCTAGGAATCGCCTCTCCCTAATGCATTAAAAGAACACTAGAGCTTAAAATCAACTAAGAGCATGGAAATGGAGTTAGTAGTTTGACTTCGGAAGAAGCATAAGGGTTGTTTCTGTGATATTAAGCAGTTTAGAAATACTGTAGCATCGTGTAGTAGTCAGCAATTGAATTCCCTAACCTGAGCCTATTCTTATTCATTTTGCCCAAAGAATTAATCAAATCACCTACTAAATTTTATCTTTTAATTTCCTACTCTATTTTTGGTCCTTTAACAAACTCAATTTTGGTAACTCCTATTCTCCTAAACAGTGGCTTTTAAACAGAGATTTTGTTCAATTATCCCTGTGGATCGACATTGTTTGCCACAACTTCAGGGTGTACACTTGCATCTTGTAGGAATCCAACAATAATCCGAAGCCTCAGGGCATCCAACATGTAATCTTCCACTAATGCCCCTAGCATCCATGCACCACATACAACTGATACTCATGGCATATAACAACTACATAACAGCTATATACACAACATGCTTATCACACTAGCACAACAACATGCTTAATTCACAAACTATACAAGATAGGCATGATTGACACATACAACACATAATTCAAAAAAGTTACTGACCTAGCCCAATGGTTTATCTAAGAGCAAATTCACTTACCTAAAATCTCAGGGAAACAACAAGTGAAACTAAGGAAAATCGATAATGGATTCTTTAAGCAACCTAGGTCCAAAATACCAAAAATACCCTTATTATTTTCTAAATTCCAATTAATTAATAACTAAAAAGGAAAGTTAGGGTTTTTTTAGGGGCAAACAACACTGAGAAGGCACTGCCCTTTTGGGACTAGCCGTGGACCACACGCCGTCACCACGCGCCACCTCGGATTGGTAAACAGGGACCAGTTTTAGAATCTACTCACCGTCAGGAGGTCAACGCCACTGGAATCGACCCAAAATAAGCCACCCCGCACCTACACGCATACCAAACGTCTCAATGAGTGTATTACACACGCCGCCGCCTCCACTGCTTTCTATTGCGTGTGTCACCTCACCGCTACTCCGATCGCAATTCTGATGATACCAACTTGTAGATCTCATACTTGCACTCCTTTCTGACCCTTTGTTTGCCAAAATTTCCCTTTCGAAAGACCGAGAAAGAGAGAAAAATGTGGTTAAAACAATAAAAACCCAAGAAAATACGAAGTTCAAAAAATTCAATGCCTGACCTATTCTGGTTGGGATATGAAGAGGTGATAAGGAAGCTGCCCTCCAAACTTGAACCAAAACGGAGCTACAAAAGTTGGTAAAAATCGAAAAGAAAAAGGAAAAAGACCTTGTCGTCGCCGTCGGTGATCTTGATCACCGATCAGCTTCTGTCACCGCATGCTGCTGTAGTCTGGGAGAGGGTTGCACGTGAGGGAGGAAGGTGTGTGTGAGAGAAAGAAAATTTTCGGGAAGGAGAGGTGGAGTTGGCGTGAAAATGAAGGAAAAAGATGGGAAAAAATTGAGATGGCCTCTTTCTTTTTTGGAATAGGAAAAGTGTTTGGGTGGTTAGGGTCCCTAATGATACATTTATAGGGTTCACCTCAACCTTAAACCCTACCTCTAAGTCGTCCAATTGCAAGACTACCACTATTTAATTTCTCCTAATTTTTACTTAATAAAATTACCCCTTAATTTAATTAATCACCAATTAATAATTCCCCATCTAACACACATAAATAATTGAAATCTAGTCCCTTAATTACATAATTCAACAACTCATAATATGAATTAATTAAATATTAAGGGACGTTACAACTTACCCTCCTTAAGAACTTTCATCCTCGAAATTTGCTATTCCTGAGTCTGTTCGGTCACTCGATCTTCATTTCCTCCTCCTTCTACATTCTTCGAGGAATACTGAGCTATATGGCCCTCCTGGTTGCATTTGAAGTAAAGTCTACTGCCAGCTACACAACGTCCTTGGTGTTGTTTCCTGCAAGTCTACACCATGATCGATCCTGGTTTCCACCTCGTTGCACTTGATCATGATCCCGATTAGGTTTGACATTATTATCCTGGGCGTGCTGAAGATGAGTGGTGGTTATCGCGTCAAATTTACTCTTCTGTCCCAAATTGGATGTTGACGCCGCTTCTAGCTAGAAATTGATAACCTCCGATGTGGTCTGCGTCCGAACAAGAGTAGCTTTTGAATCAATCAGGTAGGCTGCCTTTAGAGCTGATGAAAAATCTTGTGCATAGCAGGCTGCTACAATGCCTTGAACTGCATCTTTAAACCCCGTGATAAAACACCCAGTCTTCTTGGCATCAGTGTCCACCAAGTCCATAGCATACCGTGATAGCCTGGTGAACTCACGCTCGTATTTTTCCACCGTTCAATTGCTCTGCCTCAGGCTCAAGCCTTTCTTTCAATACGTGCCGCGACCGATTAATATTGTAGGAGAAATGCCTCTTTGAACTAGGTCCACGTGGTTGGTGAAGCACCCAAGGAGCACTTAGCAGATTCCCACCAAAGTAATGCGTCGTCATGTAGCATGAAGATGGCGCACTGGACCTTTTGCCCTTCGGGGCAATCCATGTATTGGAAAATAGTCTTAATGGAAGACAACCAGGACTCTGCCTTGGTAGGATCGACTACCACCCCGTTGAAAACTTAAGGTTAGGTATCTAACCTGAGCCGACATGCTTCCACGACACTGGAAGAACTGCAGCATTTGATTACTCACTACAGCATGTACCATGGCTTGCACGAACTCTACTGTCAAAGGTTCTTCTGTAGGGGGAATCAGTTGCTCATTGGGTTTTTCCTCCTGCTGGTCCTCAAATGCTGTGGGCGGTGGGACTACTCGACCTCTACCTCTGCCCCTACCTCCAACTAGAAATCTGGTTCCTTTGCTGCCGGGAGGCATGATCTAAAACTAAGCCTAATCGGCCTATCTATCGTACGACTCATCAAACAAATCACAACATAAGCACAGACAAATCTATCACGTTTTCTTAGAGCATAAGTAAACTTATTCTAAAGTAGAGGAATACCTAGTGGTGACGAAATGGTTGCTACATGGCCATGGTGACACACTAGTGCTTACCATGTAAGCGATATACAAAACCGTTTTTGCTTTGATACCAATTGTTACGACCCGACTTCTAGACTTAGACTACTTAAGGGTCGCTACTAACATGCATGCTCTTAAATAAAATTTTTTAAAAGAATTTCCAAAGTTGAAATCAAATTTCCATAAAAGCAAAATAACTAAGTCCAAAAAGGTACAATGAAAACAAGCTGGGATCTCGAATTTAAAGTAAAGGAAAGAGGAAACTAAATACAATACAAAAGTACGACTTTTAGTTCAAACACTGAAAAACAATGCAACTCCTAAAGTAGCACATGCAGAAGACTGAAACATGCAACCATGGCTCCTATGCAACCTCTCCTCGCCATTCACCCAAGTAGTCCTTGCTTTTACCTTAAAAAAAAGGAATAGGTTGAATATATAAAATATACCAAATCAGTAACTTTGACCCATGGGGTCAGAGATGCAAACACAAACAGTCATACAACTCATGTGGGACCTACTCCTTTTCTCTCACAAGAATATACCATCTTGAGGCAACTTAGAGCACATAGCAACACAAAGCACATAATGTATCTCAAGGAGGTTCTTTATTCAGCACTAAGCAAAGATATAGAATCTCATAGAGACACCTCAAAGCACACAGCAGCACAAAGCGAAGAATATATTCATGGAGGTCTTCAAACACAGCACTAAGCAGAGATGGTATAACTTCTAACTCATGAACATGCAACACACAATCCATAACTATGCATAGGTCCCAAACACATATCATATAATTCAAAGTCTTAGAGCATCCAACATGCAATATTCCACTAATGCCCCTAGCATCCATACACCACATACAACCAATACTCATGACATATGACAACCACATAACAACTATATACACAACATGCTTATCACACTAGCAAAACATCATGCTTAATTCACAAACTATATAAGATAGTCATGATTTACACATACAACACACAATTTAAACAAGTTACTAACCTAGTCCAATGGTTGATCTAGGAGCGAAGTCACTTAACTCAAATCTCAAGGAAGCAAGTGAAACCAAGAAAAATCTGTAATAGATTCTTGAAGCAACCTAAGTCCAAAATACCAAAAATACCCTTATTATTTTCTAAATTCTAATTAATTAATAACTAAAAAGGAAAGTTAGGGCTTTTTGAGGGGAAAACAACACTGGGAAGACACTGCCCTTTCGGGGCCAACTGTGGCCAACGCGCCGCCGCTATTCGGTGAGTTCCTCCCACGTGCTGCCTCGAATTGGTAAACAGGGACTAGTAACTCTTCTGTATGCTTTGAGTCGTTCTCATTTTTTCCCGAATTAACTTAATTACTTCTGTTGTTTGTTGCACCAATTCAAGTCCACATAGTTTCCGTTCCCCTACTTCATCCCAATGTACAGGGGATCTGCAGTTCTTCTCATACAGAGCTTCAAAGGGAGCCATACCAATGGTAGCCTAATGACTATTATTATAAGCAAACTCTATAAGGTGTAGGTGCGAATCCCACGCTCCGGGGAAATCTAAAGCACATGCCCTTAACATGTCTTCTAGGATCTGATTAACTCGTTTTGTTTGGCCATCAATTTGCAGGTGGAAAGTCGTGCTGAATTTTAGTTGTGTGCCTATTGCTTTCTGCAAACTCTTCCAAAATTTGGAGACAAAACGAGTATCTCAGTCTGACATAATTGACACTGGGACTCCATGCAACCGGATGGTGTCTTTTAAGTACATCTGAGCTAGTGCTTCTATAGTATGTGTGGTCTTGCAGGGTAGGAAATGGGCCGATTTGGTGAGTCGATCAACAATTACCCAAATCATGTTGTGGCCTTTAATAGTTCTTGGGAGTCCTGAGATGAATCCATGGAAATATGCTCTCATTTCCACTCTGGAACATTTAGTGTCTGGAGGAGTCCTTGTGGTCGATGTCTTAGAGCTTTTACCTATTGACAAACCAAGCATTTACTTACATAGTCGGCTTTGTCCTTTTTCATGTTACACTACCAGTAATATGTTCTTAAGTCTTGGTACATCTTAGTACTCCTAGGATGTATTGAAAAACATGACTTGTGAGCTTCCTTCAGTAGGTCTTGTTTGATTTGTTCATCTTTCGGTACACAGTCTCCCACGGTAGAGCAATACGAAGTCAGGGGCTATGAAGAATTCACTAGTTCCTCCATTTTCTGACTGTAGTTGTTTCTTTAGGTATTCATCTATTTTCTGTGCCTTAATTATCTTTTCCTTAACGAAAGACTTGCCGTTAACTACGCTATTCGAGCTGTGATGGTTCCTGGTATTAGTGAGATCTCGGCTCTTTCAAGGTCATCCATTATGTGTTTGGAGATGGTAATTAGAGTTGTCGTGTGAGCTGACTTTCAGCTAAGAGCATCAGCTACAACGTTAGCTTTTCTGGATGATAGAGGATCTCACAGTCATAGTCTTTGGCCAACTCTAGCCATCTTCATTGTCTCATATTTAACTCCTTTTGGGTAAAGAAGTATTTAAGGCTTTTATGATTCGTATAAATCTAGATCTTTTTCCCATATAAGTAATGTCTCCATATCTTTAAAGCAAAGACTATAGCTACTAACTCCAAGTCATGGATAGGATAATTTTGTTCATATGGTTTAAGTTGTCTTGAAGCATATGCTATTACCTTACCATGCTGCATCAAGACAACCAAACCCCTTCGTAGATGCGTCACTGTAGACAGTTAATCCCCTTGATTCGTCAGGTATAGCGAGAATGGGAGTTGTGGTTAACCTTTCCTTTAATTCCTGGAAGCTTTGTTCACATGCTAGGTTCCAAACAAAAGGATTATTCTTCTTTGTGAGGTTAGTTAAGGGTAAGGCTATACTTCAAAAATTCTTCACAAATCGTCTATAATATCCGGTTAATCTAAACTTTAAAAAGTGTCAAATAAGCTTATGAACTTTCAATTTTGTGTTTAATCAATTTTTAAATTTTAAAAATGTCAAATAAGTCCCCAAACTTTCAATGGTAACTATTAGATCTTTAACATATTTCAAAAATATTAATATTAATAGTTTCTTTGAACATAAAACTTAATTTTGTGTCGAATAGGACGTTAAATTTTCAAATTTATATCTAATAAGTTTGTGAATTTGTCAATTTGAATATAACTCAATTGATTAAGACATATATATCTTCGACCAAAAGATCAAAGGTTCAAATCTTCACCCAAATGTTGTTGAATAAAAAAAAAATTGTGAATTTTTAAAAATCTTGATTAGATTAAGGACCTATTAGAAACAAAAATTGAAAGTTTAAAGACTTATTAAACAAAAATTTGAAACTTTAAATATTTATTAAATATTGTTTAAATTTTAAAGTTCAATTGAATACAAAATTAAAAGTTTAGATCCCTATTTGACTTAACTAAATTTATAATTTAATGGGTTAGTTTCCCGGTAAAGATAATTGGTCTAATTGTGGTGGTTAATAATGAAGCTAATGTCAGAAAAGAAAGGTGTCAAATCAAGCATAATTCAATTGATTAAGATCTCTCCGACCTAAAGGTTATAAGTTTAAATTCTCACTCCAGATATGATTGAACTAAAAAAAGAAATGTCAAAGAAGAAAAACATATATTTGCCACCTCAGACCTTTGAAATGCATGCATTATAATATCCGATCACGAGTTTCGAGCTTTAGTTGCTATTTAATTTTGGTAATTCAATTAGCATAATGGGAGATTTAATTTGTATCATAATGAATAATAATTGCCCATAATCTCATGAAATCATGTCAATTTGAATATAGTTCAACTGGTTAAAACATGTAATATCAATCAAAAAGTCTGAAATTAAAATCTCCACCTCTATATGTTTGTTGAACTAAAAAAGCTTCAAAAATATACAAATATATGTTGACGACAAGTATTGGTTGTCATCGAAATATAATTAACTTCTAAATTATTACCCATTTGTAATAATTCCAACAACTACTCCATTAAATTTTCTTCATCCACTTTTTTCAAAACTATGATGTCATGTGAGATTAGACATGATTGCCATAATTGAATGTTATCGTTAATAAATAATTGAAATGGTAAATTGCACGATAAATATTTGCACCTCACCCCTACTTTCTAGAAGACTAGAAGACATCAAAGTCAAGATCTTGTAAAGAGTCAAAGTTAAAAGCAGCCGATCTCTATTCTACTATTTGGAAAAATCCAGAACTGACCGCAAACTTCTTTGGAAAAAAGAAATGGTCAGAAATTAAATTTCATAACTACTTGGATCTTTCATGGGCTGGGGACGGAAACTCTCCGTGGAAAATTCGAGATCGGCTTCCCTTTTATTTGTTGCTTTTCAATGGAATGATCTTTTATTAAAAGAAATTTTTAGTTAAATGATTAATTCAACCTCTAAATAAAAAAAAATTCATTTAATTTAAATAAACAAACATGTATACCATACCGAGCATAGCTCTACTAATTCAAGACGTATTTTTCCATGACCTATTATCATTTTTGTCCTCTTCTCAGTTTTTTCTTTCAGAATTGACCCCCCTTCAATTTTAAGTTTTTTTAATCTCTGACATGCTTTTTTACTTTTCAGATTACTTGTTTTTACCAATTTGTCCCTTAGTTTTTCTCTCTCTTTCTTATTACCTCTCTTAAATCCATTATTTGTCTTTGACTTCTTCTTCCTCTAATAATCTCAAGCATAACTCAATGAACAAACCAGACGACGAACAAATTAGACACACGTACATCGAAATTGATTTCAGACTCAATTCCAATCGTATTAGGTGATCATGTTATTCAAGTCGACTGTTCAACTTACTTTACTCTATCTACAAAAAGTATCATCTATCTATTAATAAAAAAAATAATAATTAATGTTGAAGTCGATCGCAGTATGTAACTTTGTAATTATTATAGCGTGATCATCTAGTAGGATCAGATTAAATGATTCATCGTAAACCGAACATGGTATAGCAATCGGACTAAACGATTCTATTTAACACAAACATTGTATCATGATCGGACTAAATGATTCTATTTAACACGAAACGAACCTCATATCACGATCAAGCTAAACGATTCTATTTAACATGAAATGAACATCGCATCACGATTAGACTAAACGATTCTATTCAACACAAAACAAATATCGTATTATGTTGGGAATAAACACACTTATTATTATCGTCTACCCAATCACACTTATAAATTTTGTTCATAATTTAATTAAAAACACTCTTTAAATAAAACTAGTCTTTCAGTATGTGCTTCTCATGCGGTATTTCAATTTTATTTTACAATCGATTGTTCCTCTTTGAATTACCATGATTTTTACTATTGATTTCGTTCGAAATGACACCTCCAAATTATTGATCAAAAAAAAAACTTTTCAACGACATGTTATATTGAAATTTTAGAAACTAAAGTTGTAATTTTAATAGATTATGGTCCCAAAAAAGTTTCTTATCATTCTTTTATTGTAACATCCCATAAAATAAAATAAAAATTTATTGGGCTTAATGGCATTTTTGTAATTAAGCCAAAGAAGGGTTAGGGTTATGGTTAACAAGTTTACCCTATATAAGGAAAAGTTAGGTCCTAACCCTCCCTCAATTTGTTTTGCCCAAAAGAAAGAAGAAAAAAAAGAAAGGGGAGAAAACGATCGATTTTTTTCCCTCTTCTCTTCCACTCTCGATTCTTCCCTTCTTCCTCTCAATTTTCCTATTCCTTGGCCACACTGTCCAGCAGCATCAAATCCAAAACACAGCGATCCAGATCTAGTTGGGTGCTCGGGATCACCGACAAAATGTTCAGTAAGTATATTCTTGTGTTTTGGAGTCTGTTTTCTTCGTTTCTTGGCAAACCAAGTGATCGTTCTTCATTTCTGGCAATGGGAGGCTAAGATCAGTGGGGGAACTTCAATTCTGGAAGGTAAGAACGATAGATGTACGTTTTTTTAGGTTTTTGTTTGGTATCGTACTAATCCCGTTTTCCCTACTTTTTTGGGCCAGAAAGTTCATTTTTGAGTGCAAGGAAAGGTGAAAAAGGACCCTGAGGACCATATCTGCACATTGGTGAAAACGGGACATCAATTAGAGCTACGAAGAGCCCTCACGCACCTGAAGAAGAAGCTGGGACATGAGTCATACACGCTAAATTTGGGCGGCGCGTGTGGGAGCGTGAGAGCTCAGATTGGAGCGTGGTCGGTATCGTTGGAACCGTAGTGACCTGAAGTTTCAGGTTCGGGGGCGCGTGTATCAAAAATTGGTGGTGCGTGTGGTGGCGCGTGAAGGAGCGTGAGGCGGCACGTGGGCTGATTTTTTCTAAACAGTAAGCTCTCCTTAGTGTTTCGTCCCTGTTTGTAGCCTCGAAATGAGTTAAAAAGTAGTTTTAGGATAAGTTTCTAAGTGAATTTTGTGTTTGACCTTAGGTTGACCAAGCGTGCTTTGACCGGTTCTTTAGGAAGCTTATAGGACTCATTCGAGGTAAATAACTTTACTTACGGACCCGTAAGGGCTTAGGTTAGATGATGTATGAATATATATATGTTCCATGTATATGTATGAA